>JAJLRJ010000014.1:10252508-10337508 GCA_024195265.1 Dendrophyllia cribrosa | reverse complement strand
CTGTAAATAACATGTAAATCGAATAAGGGAGCCTGTAAATAACATGTAAATTGAATAAGGGAGCCTGTAAATATCATGTAAATCGAATAAGGGAGCCTGTAAATATCATGTGAATCGAATAAGGGAGCCTGTAAATATCATGTAAATCGAATACGGGAGCCTGTAAATAACATGTAAATCGAATAAGGGAGCCTGTGAATATCATGTAAATCGAATAAGGGAGCCTGTAAATATCATGTAAATCGAATAAGGGAGCCTGTGAATATCATGTAAATCGAATAAGGGAGCCTGTAAATATCATGTAAATCGAATAAGGGAGCCTGTAAATATCATGTAAATCGAATAAGGGAGCCTGTAAATATCATGTAAATCGAACGAGGGAACCAAATCGAGCCAGCTCGCTTGTTTACTATCATGTAAATTAATGCGAACATTCATAGGCAAAGTAAACATACACGACTCATTAAAAAGCTGCTTTTTAATTGTTTTATTATAACTCCCTTGATCCTAATGTTACACCCTTTCTCAACTGTTCAAGATTCTTTGTTTCTGCTTTTCATTATTCCTTTCAAAGAGCTACATGTACACTGTACAGTGTACATTGACTGCAGCTTTGGTATGTTTTCTGCAATAGCTTGGCCATGGGATGCTCTTGCTCTTGAAGCCTGCGAAACAAAACAAAAAACAGCTGCAGTGAGCAAAGTCTGTCTTGTAGTAGTCTGCCTAATGCTAAAGGCAACTGTCCTTTGCGTCCATGTTTTTATCAAAAGAAAAGTGGAAGGCACACAGCAACTGATCTTGCTTTTAATTACTAGACCAGTTTCATCTGGTACAAGTCATGTTAGAACAGACTTCATCAGGGATTTTGAACAAGATTATGTGAGGAACTTATTTTATACACACCATTTACATTTCAACATTACATACAAGTAACATAGACAAGAATTATAATTATTGTCATTTACAGTAGGTGTTTGAAAGTCTCACATAATCTTGTGACAGCATGTTATCAGATCTTTGAGTGACCACATTTATACTGATTGCAGATTGTAGCTCAGCAAGTGCAGATTTCTCAGCTCAGATTGTAGCTCAGATTGTAGCTCAGCAAGTGCCAGCATTTTGTCAGATCTTAAATGCCATTTTTGCATAATTATATTCATAGGCTGCAGGTACCTGGCCTATTAATTAAAGGAGAAATGTTAAATTAACCCTTCTGATAAATTTTAAATTCTGCACTAACATAAGATAATATGAACATCAATAATTTACGGAGATAATTGGATTATGGCCTGAGTGTAACGCCATACGAAGAAAAAAAAAACAAAGCTAGCATTGAAAAAGGAGTTAAATACTTATCTTGAAGCAAGGGTCCAACCGACGAACAGGATTAATCTCCTTGCGGGTAGCGCAGTCGGTGGCAGAATATCTCGAAGAAACTGAAAACCACTGGAATGACCACTTGTCAGGGTTTTTCTGGAGGGACGGGGACGCCGGCGTTTATCCTTTGTAACCTTCCCTGGTGAGAATCTGAAGGATCTTTAAGGATCCTTAAAAATCTGCATGAGGATCTGCGAGGATCTTACTGAGGATCTTAATAAAGATCTTTGAGGATCTTTTAAATTCCTGTAAGATCCTCGATAATCTTGCCAAGATCTTCAAGGATCCTTTAAATTCTTGGCAAAGATCTTCAAGGATCTTTAAAAATCTTCAAAGTTCTTTGCAACATCCTTTAAAGGATCTTATTAAGATCCTTGAAAGATTCTTTTAAATTCTTGAGGATCTTAAAGGATCCTTGCAAAGATCCTCACAAGGATATTTTGCTAGGATCTTTTTAAGATCTTCATCAATTCCTTAAGGATCTTTGTAAAAAAATTCTACAATAAATTGCAGATGAAGAATCTTTGAGGATCTTTCAAAGATCCTGTGAGGATTTTCACCAGGGTTCCTCTCTGCCTTCCCTTCGGCTTGGTACATTCCTTTCTCATCGTCCAAGTTTGAAGCAAGCTCATCTGACGAATATTCGTTGATGGTCAACCAGCCGTACTCGCTTTGACATGTTTCGAAACTAACTTGGTACCTGATTGAAGAGCCACTTTAACTTTTTCGTATCAGTTCATGTAAGGCGTGGTCCATTTGTTGCTGATTTCCTTTCCTCTTACATGTATAGTTCTCCTGGCGACGAATATTTGTCAGATGAATGGGGTTAGTTTCTAGAGAAACTGTGGTGCTGCGTCGGTGGAGCGATGAAACATGAGAATTTAGTTTTATCGACTGAGTCAATAAGGTAAATTGACCACCGTAAAAAGATTAAAATAGCTGACGTTTCGAGCGCTAGCCCTTCATCGGAGCGAATCCGACGAAGGCTAGCGCTCGAAACGTCAGCTATTTGAATCTTTTTACGGTGGTCAGTTTACCTTATTGACTCAGTCGACTTAGACGATAAAACTAAATTCTCGTGATTTGTCAGATGATTTGTCTCGTGATTTGTCAGATGAGCTTGCTTCAAACTCGGACGATGAGAAAAGAATGTACCAAGCTAAAAGGAGGGCAGAGAGGAAGATTACAAAGGATAAATGCCGGCGTCCCCGTCCCGGCAGAAAAACCCCGACAAGTGGTCATTCCAGTGTTTTTCCAGTTTCTTCAAAATATTCTGCCACCAACTCCGCTACCCGCAAGGAGATTAACCCTGTTCTTTGGTTGGGCCCTTGCTTCAAGAAAAGAATTCAACTCCTTTTTCGATACTACCTTTGTTTTTTTTTTCTTCGTTTATGGCGTCACACTCAGGCCATAATCCAATTATCTCCATGAATATTGTTGTTCATATTATCCTATGTTAGTGCAGAATTTAAAATTTATCGGACAGGTTTATTTAACATTTCTCCCTTTAATTAATAGGCCAGGTACCTGCAGCCTATGAATAGAATTATGCCAAAATGGCATTAAAGATCTGACAAAATAATGCTGTCATTTGCTGAACTGAAGCTGCAATCTGCAATCAGTATAAATGTGGTCACTCAAAGATCTGATAACATGCTATCACCTGTCTGTGCATAAGATTTTACATTATGAAAAACCTAGTGGAAACTACATGTAAAGCTCGTTTTTACACCATAAAATCCCAGTTATACATGTTGGCCCTGGGCTTATACAAATTTTTAAGAGTTTATACACAACTGTAGGATGGTTAGCACAAAATATTGTGATACAGTACTGTTCAATTATTTCAGTCAGTTTATGTTCTTTACATGCATGTAAAGAATTGTTGTGGAGATGTGGAAGCTTACATCCAGAAGGGGTTATAACTGGGAGAATTTTGTGGGCCTATAACCGGGTGGGCTTATACATGTACATGTAACCAGGATTTTAAGTTTACAATAAATATGAGTATGGAAAATCCAGTGACAAGTAATGGACTTTAAATCAAAGGTTCCCTATTAATGCAGTGATCACAATCCAATTTCTCCGGAGAATATCAATAAAACACAGCCACGAGTTTCTGAGAATGAGGAACTGATAAAAAAATCAGTCACCAGGGGACAATGAATAAAATGATGGTCTCTCAATAAACACCTGGTTCAAATTTTTCTGGGTTAACAAGACCAAGTTTAAAACAAAGATCAGGGACATTTAACTAAAGAAAATACACAATGCACCATAAATTTAGGTGCAGTTTATCAGATTTCACCATGAATGCTTGGCAGGGTAAATTAATTATGTCTACATCAAAAGAAAACAACACCAAATTATGTTATTCCATACAGTAGTCAACTAAAACACTGATTTTAGATCAGACCTAAGGATCCCATTTGCATGTTTGGTACTGCAGCAAAATATTAACACATTGTACATGTACATGTACATGTAGGTGCCCATGTCAGTTACTTAAGGTACCAAATTACTACCAGGCTCCTGTTAGAAAACAGCCTTAATGTGTATGGACATATAACATCAATTATTCTCTTACCATAAAAAGCTCTCCTTGAATCTCTTTGAATGATACCATTTCTAACTAGAGAAAAGAAATCACAAAATTAAATACGTTATGTATTTCAAATTGAAAAAATATGTAGCATATACTCCCACATCACTGCTACATTAAATATATTATCCTCAGAGCCACTATTTAATATTATTATACATTGGTGTCACTAGCTCGATTTTGATTGGCTCTAAGCACGCAGCTAATTATTGCTTGCTGTTTCTGTTACGTCATACCTACAGACAATGAATTTTATATATGTAGAAGTGACGTCATACCTACAGACAATAGTTTTATGCATGCAGAAGTGACGTAAGTTGTTTACTTACAAGTTGACTGCTGTGCATTGATCACTTTTTTGTGCGCGCTCTTGTCTTTACAAGTGCAGCTCAGGAATATGCATAATAAAACAATTATTGGATTCGGTTTTCGCATGATAGCGATAATTATCAAGGCCTCAGTTTGTGTTATCCGCCTCAGCCTTCGGCTTCGGCAGATAACACAAACTTTGGCCTTGATAATTATCGCTATCATGCTCAACCTCATCCAATAATTGTTAATTACATGTACCAGTGAATAGATGGGTATGGTCAATGTGAATAATATACATGAACATTGTCTTAAGAATAAAAACTGACTTGAAAATGCAGTTAAAAAAACGAGGATTTTACCATCTTTCCAGCATGCATTGTAAGCAAACTATATTATCAAATGGCGGCGACCTGCAAGCAGCTCATTTTACACAGACGTTGTTGAGGTTGGAGGTCAGTTGGTCATACATGTAGCAGAAATATTTCAAAACAAATGTTAACCTATTTATTCTATTCACCTTTACAGAATATAATATTTTTCCATTTCGGGTTATGTTTACAGTTTGATTTAAGGTTGCTTAAATTCCCAGAGGGGCCAAAATCCTCGATCGGCTTCGCATGTTACACACTTGAAATCTCTTCACAGATTCATGGAATCAATAAACCTTCTTGCCATTTCAAAACAATGCCGACCTTTAATTAGAAGAAATATCTGTATATTATATTTGCTTGCCTTCAGTTTGACTTATTGAATCTAACACCGGTGAACAGAGCTGGTGAAATAATTCCCGCTAATAAAAATATAAAACAACAGCTACTCAGCTCATCTACTCGGCATGCAACTGACCTGCTGCGTTTGTTTACGGTTATGTTGTTTTTAGTTCAAAATTGACCTTCGCTTTTCTCACAATTCTGAATTTTGTATGTTATGAGCATTAATCATTCAGTTTTATTTCATCTTACTGTAGATTTTGCTGTGACCAACATAAAACTCTAATCAGAAGTCATTCACAGGAATTTTACCCAAAGCATGCTGGAATGACGGTATAATATCCTCCTTATAGTGTACATATTATTGTACCTTTTAGTTTCAAGACAGAACAATGTACAGCTCTTATATAAATATTATTTTGCTTTTGTCTTGGTGCATATTCACACTCTAAAATACTACGAACAACAATACAAATGATAATAGTGTAAAGAGAATTTCTGTGAACCCAAAATTGCCTAGCTTGCACTTTATACTGACACTTAAATTTTAAAGTTACACTGTTATGTAAACCTACACCACTGTACATGTGTTAGAAAAACACCCTCATCTCTCTCCACAGTTACATGTACACCTGGTTATTTATTACTCAGCATGTGTTGCTTTTAACTGATTAGAATATTTGATTTCACATTGGGAGCTTCAAAAGAATGATGCAATCCATTCACAAAATTATTACAGTGTATGAACATTATTTTAGAATGTGCAGAAAGAGGTGACCAATATTTTTTAACTTTAATACTCCATAGTACAATGTACAAAGTGTCAATCCCACTCATCAAGACCAACAGGGTTTTTTATGTAAGGTTAGTACTGTCTTTAAGTGATCAACCAAGTTACAATCTTGGATGTTATACTGTCTGGAGTCCAAAATCTAAAGTAGCTATATTAATAATGACTTTTATATATTACACAACATAGCATTTGACAGCACAAATAAGCAACAGAACAAGTCAAATACGCCGTGTTATTACACTTGTCTGACCATAGGCTAACAACAACAAACAGCAACAACTTTATTTGTACTACACATTGATTTACATTAAATAAAAACTACTGTTAAATATAGAGAGAGTACAGGCTGCTCATAAAGGAAAAGGGAAAACATTAAAAAAAAAATCAAAACTGAAATTAGATGTGGGAAAGATGATTGTTGTAGTAATGATAGGTGAACTATATAAAAAACAACATGTACATGTACAACAAACAATTTAATCAGTGGAAAGTTGTGTAATGGGGCTGGGCATTTTACTCGTCAGTTTCTATTTTTTCTCACCTGATTTGTAAAAATACAAAGCTGCATTACATATCTTTTCAATGAATTATAACCTCTATTGATACTGACCAGTCACAATGCAATCTGCATATTTAAGCTTAATTTATACTTAAAGGGAGGGTTTCATGGTTCAGCGCATGTGCAAGCTATGATGTAACCCATTTAACTTCATTGTTTACACCAATCAGAAGTGAATAGATACATGTAACTCTGGTGGGAAATTTGCCCATGAAAATGCCACAGTCAGTCAGCTGATTGAATGGATGATTACACATACATACTGTACCCATGTGAGCCATGAAAGCCACCAGAACCTAGAATAAATCCTTCCGGTCAAAAGTTTTATTCAGTGTTGACTTTGTCGGTGTAATCCATTGAAATTTTCTGTGAATTTTGGTCATCCTTCACTTTGTTTGGACTAATTATAGTATGTCATTATTGAAGTAAATGTGAGTGGTTTTTTTAACGGATAAAATTGGTAAGAAGGCAAATAAAGCATTTTAATCTGTGTACATTCGCCGAATCGTGAAACCATCCCTTTAATGCTGTTGTTTTAAAGACTTAATATTTCTCAGTTGTGGCAGTTTAAAGTGAAATATATCCCACCATTTTTGTGAAACTAAACTGATTTGAGTGTTTACATGTAGCTTTCGAAAATCAATTGAATTTAAACAAACATTGTCACATTGAGTTAAGCTTAACTTACATCTGCTTACATGTAGATTCATGCCAGAAATGCACGCATGGTTGACAGTACAAATCAAATCGAAACGCTCCCCAGCGGTAAAAACATACCTGCATCAGTGATCAGTGATTACAGTAAGGGGGGGCTAAAGATGCTCGATATTGCTAGTTTTAACCAGGCCTTAAAAATGAAATGGGTAAAAAGTTATTTAGATGATCAAGTTACAGGGAAATGGAAGCTTTGCTTTAACCATCGACTAGCACGATTTGGAGGGAAATTAGTTTTCTGGGGAAACTTAAGCCCTAAAGATGCTCGTTTACTTAATCTGCGAGATCCGTTTTTAGCTGAGGTAATGGAATATTGGACGACCCTAAATTATAAGGACGACAATCTAGATTTCAAGTCAGCTCAGATCTGGCACAACTCCCTCATAAAAATAGAGAACAAACCAATTTTCTACAAATCCTGGTTTACCGCAGGTGTGAAAGATGTTAAAGATATTCTCGATACGGATGGAAATTCGATATTAAGCTATATTGCATTTACCTCTAAATATAAAATCAAGACTAACTTTCTAGAATTCTATAAGGTAGTATCAGCCCTTAAACTGTTCAGACAAAAGTGTTCTCAACAACCCAACAGAGGACCCAAAATCAAGACCTTTGGGCAAACATTATTAGCCTCAAAAAAAGCCCGTAAAACTGTTTACAAATCAATCATCGAAAAAAAGGCCACCACCCCTCTTAAAAGTCAGGGAAAATGGCTGTCTAAGGAAACTATAATAGGAAATGCGAATGTGAATTGGGAGAATACATATCGTCTCCCCTTTCTGTGTACAACAGAAACAAAGTTACGAGTGTTCCAATTTATGTTCCTCCACAGACGAATAGCAACAAATGACTACCTCTTTAAAATTGGCCTAAAACAAGCAGACTCCTGTTCTTTTTGTGGCGAATCTATTGAAACTCTTGCTCACTTGTTCTGGTATTGCAGTTACACTCAAAAATTTTGGAAAGATATTTATCAATGGATAACTCAAAACATCACCTTAAACAAATTTATTGCCTTCTCTCCTCTTATCTGTTTTGGACTAATTGACAATATCTCTGATTTATTACTACATCACCTTTTCCTTATCGCCAAACGATATATTTATACATGTAAGTTAAATAAGTGCATCCCTGCGCTACAGGTTTATATCCAAACCGTTATGAACTCCATGGAAATTGAAAAAGAGATTGCCTCTAATAACAACAATATGTCTTCCTTCAAAAACAAATGGGGCCCTCTTAAACTTTGCCCCTTGGACAAATAAACTTGCTGTTATTAAATAATTTCAAAAAGTTCTAAAAGTGAAAAGAGGTGCAGAAACAAATGCAAATGCAGAGCTCTTTTTAGTTGGTAGGACAAACTCCTTATGTTTTTGGTGTACCGTTTATTTTGCAACTTTGTAAATAGCAGTCTAATTTGTAAACATTTTTGGGCTCAAAGAGTTGTAAATGCTGTAACATTGTTTTTTTTTTTCTCTATCTCCTGTGTGTTTGTTTTTATTTTACCTCTATGTAAATGTAATATTGTCAGTAGAAGTTTTGTAATTAAATAAATGTTATTAAAAAAAAAAAAAAAAAAAAAAAACATACCTGCAAAGATGCGTGGGTTCTTCTTCATTCTTTTAAGGCGTTTTGTATTGATATTTCCACTGAATAAAGCCGTTTTAAGGCCCGAAGCCTCGCCTGAACTCAAACTCGACCGTTAAGAGCAGATCCGTGCAAGAATCAAACAAAATCGCAAATCTTCGGCAAAGCTGAAAAAAATCAAATTCGCTCCTCTTTTGCATATAGATAGTCTATAGTAAGTACATGAATGCCATGTAGTTTTTTCCTTGAAATATCTATTTGTTTCCGAGAAAAACGAAGAAAGTCGTTTTCACCTCAGGGCACAATTTGGCAATCCCAAACACATGCAAACAGGGTTGAAATAAGTCATGATTCACTCGACTCGCGTATGAAAACTACTGCGCTAGAAAAAGCTGTCATAGTTCCAATTTGTTGTATAACTTGTCATAGTCTAAACACCATGATTTCATAAAAATTGGATTAATCTAAGTATTCAAGGGAAGCCAAAAGCTTATGGCTCTCCGTGCTCCGTAAAACGGTAGGCGAAAAACAACAATGATTTTGAGCATGTGCCTTTGTTCAGAATTTCGTAATATTACGAATGACAATACTAGAATTGACAGTCTTTCAAAATATGTAAAAATTAGTCTGGGGAAATGAATTTGAGATTTTTAAGAATTTGTTGAAAATCGTGAACGAAAGACATAAAATCACGCCACCTTGTGTATGCGTGACCAACAACAAAAACACTTAGAACGTTTTTCCTTGAGAAATCTTGGCAATTAAACTCTGACGCTAAAAACACAATGGAAATATACAAACCTTAACTTGGATATGACATTCTTAGATGTCCAAAATGTTTCGTTTTGCCGTCTGTTCAATTTCATTCGTGAAGTTTATCATGAACAGTGAAGATCAGTGAAGCCCGTAGCCACGATCAAAACCGCTTTACTTTTCGCTGAATTCTTCGTAGCTCACTTTGTACTTTCGTACTCTTTATACTGTTGATACAATTTTGTCTGGTGGAAACTGTAAAAGGGCTCACAATTAAGCGAACTAGTTCAAGCATGTGTTCCCAGTTTTCCATCCTTGCATAACCGTGAACTATTTTGAGACCATATGCAAATTAAGTCTGAAATTTGCACATCAGGCTGAGCAAGCGTTCGTGACAGTCACGGTTGGTACACAGGGTGGATATTAAGGTATTCTCAGTGGCCAAAATTCCATATTTTTTTCTTGAAGTTTGATGATTGTTGTTCGGAAGTCTTCAATTAATACAGTTCAAAACAGGAAAGAGATCTCGTGGGTTTTAAAATACAGTATTGACAGAAAACCAATATTTATTACATGGGTGGGGTTGGGTTGGGGAAGCTACACAAATAATCTTTCAAACGAGAACGCAAGTACAAAGATTGAGAAATTTTGATCCATTTACTTGTCATTGTTTTTATTTTTAGAGTTTTATAAATTCTTCTACTTCCGCTTTTGTTATCTGATTGGACTGCTATGGTGAAACAACAACAAAGACAGGCCAGCCCTAGTTTCATTTCTAGAGTGTGACAATCGACAATGCTTTAGTTGTGAGAGGAACATATATTCCTCCTTCATTGTCCCGCTTTTAATAAGAAATATTTCGGTTAATCTTCTCTTTAGCCGATACATACATGACTCGCGCTTTCTGCTCATTCCTTGCTCTGGTATTACCTTTTTCTGTTTTTTAAGGGGGAGGTCGGGAAATAAGAAATCAATTCCTGCCAAAAATTGCAGACGAAAAAAAAATAAACACAATAAGATGAAGTTAAAAACATATTGAAAACTAGCGGAAAAGAATCAATGCAAGGCACGTTTCATGCACAGCATTAAGAAATATAATTGATCAACTAATCAATTAATTAATTAATGCCAATATAATGAAAAGGAAATAAACTGATGTGATATTTTTTTGGTGTATATTGTAGGAGAGCTATATGGCATTTAACTCTTAACACCCTTATGGACTACTGGTCCTAGAAAGAAAATTAGGAAACCATGGAACAAAGAATCTTCCGCGTTCTGAATTCTTAGGGGTTTTTACAACAACAACAAACAACAACAGTTTTATTTGAAACCTTCCAATTACAACAGTACCTCCCTTCTATCATACATACATAATTTCATTCCACTTTAAGCGAGTGCTACGTCGCTTGTACAATATATGATAGTCTAATACACCCTCTGGTGTCGTATTCAGGGCCCATGCACCCCATTGGGAGAGATGGGGCAGAAAACGTTTGGGAAAGTTCTGCTTTCTCTAGTTCAGGTACTGAAGTCGCACAGTGTTCAGAGCCTTGAAGCATACCGCACTGTACATAGCGCGAGCATTAAGCGTTTCTAAAAAAAAATACATGAAACATATGGCAAATGACCCAATGAATACCTTATCCACCCATGTACCAACCGTGACTGTCACGAACGCTTGCTCAACCTGATATGCAAATTTGAGACGTAATTTGCATATAGTCTCAAAACGGTTCACGGTTATGCAAGGATGGAAAACTGGGAACACATGCTTGAACTATTCGCTTTGTTGTCAGCCCTTTTACAGTTTCCGCCAGAAATCTGGTAAAAAATTGTATCAACAGTATAAAGAGTACGAAAGTGCAAAGTGAGCTACGAAGAATTCAGCGAAAAGTTTTTAAAAAGGTTTTTGATCGTGGCTACGGGCTTCACTGTTCATGATAAACTTCAAGAATGAAATTGAACAGACGTCAAAACGAAACACTATGGACATTCAAGAATGTCATATCCAAGTTAAGGTTTGTATATTTTCATTGTTTTTTTGTTTTTTTGGCGTCAGAGTTGCCAAGATTCCTCAAGGAAAAACGTTTTTGTTTTTGTTGTTGGTCACGCACAAACAAGATGGCGTGATTTTACGTTTTTCGTTCACGATTTTCAACAAATTCTTAAAAATCCCAAATTCATTTCCCCAAACTAAACTTTACATATTTTGAAAGATCGTCAACTCTAGTATTGCCATTCATAATATTATGAAATTCTGAACAAAGGCACATTCTCAAAACCATCGCTGTTTTTCGCCTACCGTTTTACGGAGAACGGGGGAGGCATAAGCTTTTGACTTCATTTGAATACTTAGATTAATCTAATTTTTATGAAATCATGGTATTTAGACTGTGACAAGTTGTACAACAAATCGGAGCCATGACAGCTTTTTCTGGCGCAGTAGTTTTGATACGCGAGTCGAGTGAATCGTGACTTATTTTAAGCCTGTTTGGTGTCGCCAAATCGAACCCCGGGCTGAAAACTAATGTTTTCGTTTTCCCAGAAATAAATAAGTTTTTCAAGAAAAAAACTACACAGCAATTGTAGACTTACTAAGGGCTACCTGTTTGCCGTGTAATGTTTGATTTTTGCACGGATTTGCTCTTAAAAATATTTCGCCTTCGCCGCCTTCGGGTCAGCGGCCTTCATTATTCAGGGGTAGATGCGTCATTTATAGGGACATAGATTGTACCCTTTCATACGCCCGAGTTGCATGTATTACCGGAAAGATTTTGGAGAATTTATAACCTCTCCGTTTCCAAGGAGTCACTGAGGAGAATCCAGCTTCTGCTTATGTTATTTCGCTCCTAGAATAACTGAAAAATTTATTGTTATATTTCCCCAGGATCCTCATAAAGAGTAAAACATTTTCAGGTGCTCACGGGATACCCATTTACTCAATCCACTGAAACTGAACATCTGGAATAGACTACGCAACTTTTACGAATCTTTCTTTGAAATTTAAATTTGGACTATTTGATTATATCATTTTTTACTTTATCAATGCTGGAACAATTTCAATAAGGGGACCGGACTTGTTTTACATGAGAGTTCTGACGCGTGTCACGCGTAACGTATCACATGCACGACATCATTTTCAAGGAAATTCTTCGTACTTTTATCATATTTCGGCAAGCTTTTCTACCAATACCGAACGCTAAGTAATCTTGACGTTGGCTCTGTCTGTTGTTGCATTTCCCGAATGCTGCCGGCAATCAACAATATACCCGAGTGCACGCTCTTGAAAAGCGCTTCTTTTACAGGGATTTATCGAGTGAGGTGCGGGATTGTGGAAAATTGGTTCTATTCTTTTCAATTCTTTTTAGAACGAGGCATTGAGACAATGAGCTCTATTCTTATTCAATGAGATGCAAATTAGTATATTCCAATTTTCTGCAATCCCGCACCTTGGAGGATTTATCAGTCTCGCTATTTTCATTTACACGACTTTTAAAGGGTTACATGATTGTTACACTGGTGTCTAGAGTCTCCCTTTTTCAATGACATGGTGTTTGATAAGTATGTAGTTAAAGCTTTAAATAGTAAAGAAGGGTCATCATCGGTGAAATTTGTAAGTTTCGATGAAATCCGATGGTATGGTGGAAGTTCTATGTAATTTATCAGTGTTCATGTATTTCACAGCCTCCTATTTCCATTTACCTTCAATAACACGGTGCCGGTGGATTTCAGTGTTTCAACGGCACCTGTATTTTAGCTTGAGTTTTTAGAATCTTCATAACACGAGTCGTTAGAGGAAACTTAAAACAGTTAACGAATAATTGTAAAAGAGTGAATTAGGGGAAACTGACTTTAGTTCTTAAGTTATCGAGAAGTTCGATACTGATACTCTCACTGTACACAGTTTCAATACTGAGCCCTCCTTTTCTCACTTACATAAATCATTATTTAGTGACTATTTACGGTACATTTACATGATCCACTGAAACGTAAATTAAATTTACAGGGTTCTCGAATCCCCCTTCAGTCTGGTAAACCATTTACATGATATTTACAGAATGTTTCCGGAAAATTTACATGTCTTGTATACTGTAAATCTACCGAAAACAATTTACATGTTATTTACATGTTCGGCAAATTATAGCCTTAGAAAATGACACTGTAAATGGCAATTTACAGTACATTTACATGATCCATTGAAACATGTAAATTTCTTGTAAATTTTAATTTACAAAGCATTAACATGTAAATTATAATTTACAAATCATGTAAATCCAAATTTACATTTTGTAAATCCAAATTCACATTTTGTAAATTGGATTTACATGACTTGTAAATTTTCAACTTTTCCAGTGCAAATCCAGAAAACAAACCTAAAAACAAATCCATAGACTGCCATGAGAAAGGGCGATCTACGTGAAATATAAGTGGTGTGTGCCTTGGATAACGTGAATCATTCTGATGCTTAAAAGACGCAAAAAGACCACTAACTGAGGCTAGTTGAATAGCTCCAATCTCATCTAACAACCTAGAAAAATTAAGTAGAGTTAAGGTTATCGTATAAAACATAGTGAGCAGCTCAATGAAGTTCAGTTCTGCAAAGTTCAGTTCAATTGTCTTGACTGCCCCGAGACTGACAAGTCTTCTCAATGTTCTTTCGATTGAACTTGTTGTAATTCTTGACAATTTCTTTTGGGTGTCCTCTGACGGCGATCCTTCTTTATTGGCTTGGAGCAATGATTGCACACCTCGTGATGACGGTGGGGAGTAATTGGAGCTGGTAACGGCGGCGGAGGCTTATCGGTGGAACGACGACCCAAAATCCTGAGGACACAGCGACAAATAACACAGAACATGATGAAATTCACTATTGAAAGTCCAAGTGCAGTAAAAGCAATGTACTCAACGTAGGTGGTTTCTGTTGTTTCTTCTATCTGGTCGATCAGACTGTCTGCTTTCTTTATCGTGGCACTAAGCTGGCTATCATAGAGCTGATAGGCGGTGGGATGGTTAGAGACTTGTGATGAAGGTGTAACGGGGTTAAGTCATTTGATTTCGGATCCCACTGAACATACGTTATTGTAGAGGTTGAAAACAAAGGTAAGGACACCATTAGGCGTCGGAGACAGACGGCCAAGCTAGCCTTCATTCCAACAAAACTGACATTGCATGGGAATTTGTACACTGCCAATGGATAAATATCTAACTCGCCGCTGTTTAAGGTTATTGTTCCAGAAGTTGTAGAAAGGAAATATCTGCCTCCAAGATGAAGTAACGGATGGATGTGTTCACAGTTTGGAGCAGGTTGATGATTCCTCGGGAAAGAAAGCTTCATCTCCGGATTCCAAGCAAAACCCAACCATTGCAAGCTTGTCATTATTCTTAACACATTTTTCGGACAAAGAAAACCTATTTCACTGCTAAAACACCTATTTAACGCTTCTAAAGACACTATCTGCTTCGAATTCGGACAAGTAATTAAAGCAAGGTTTGTATGCTGAACAGGCCCTGTAAAACACTTACCCGATATGTTAAATTTAAGTGGTGTCAAGTGCTCCACTACACAAAAGTTGTTTTGATCCGTGATTTCTGGTGCCAATAACAAAATGTTAACAATTAGGTTATTACCGTTATGCTCGACATCAACCATGGGGCTGGCAAGAACAGACAAACCTTCCTCTAACGCTGTTATGGTCAATTTCAGTGATGGATCAATAGTGAGTTTTGCAGACAAATGCGAAGAGACAAATTTAGGCAAATCCGGATAACCGATCAACGTTTTCCCATCTAACCGAGAAATTTGGCTTAAAGTATCCTGAATTTCAAAGAGTCTAAGAAACGCGACGAAAGCACGGTTTATCTCCGCAGTATATTTGGAATGAAATTCCATTGTCAAATCCTCGTGACACTTCACCGTATTGGCGAATTTTCTTAGTTGTTTCTGCCAACCAGTAAAAGTGCTATCAATTAATTTCAAATCCTGGGCCAAAACATCCAGTTTACTGTTCATTTGATCCGTAATTTTGAACAAATATACGAATTTGCCGTTAATCACGCGCATCATACTCTGAGAAATTGACATGGCTTCGGCCAAAGTTCTTAAAGTGGTCTTCAAACTGCTAAAATGATTTTCCTCACATTTATGGCCTGTCACAGCGTAAAGTGCCCTAAAAAGACCTAGGGCGCCTGCGTGGCACATCCAGTTTGAACGCCGCACACGGCTTTTTTCAAGTAACCATTGTCTTTCGTCTACAGATATGTCTTGACAAAATTGTAACGCCCAAGTTTTACACTCTGAAACAGAACTCCTATACGCTCTCGGACATGTAATTCCTGAAACTTGTCCTACCATGAACTGATAATATCTAGGCAAATAAGTGTCACACTCAAATAAAGTTGAAAATCCTGGTAAAGAAAGAAGCCTACGAGCAACCTTCTGAAAATCGCGAACTGTAACTAACAATTGATCAAAGAATTTTTCCATAGGAACAGAACAAGAGTTATTGTTCATGAAGTGTTTACCAAATTCAGAAAAATTCAAGATCGTATGAACATTCAGAAGTTTGGTATCTTCGTAAAAGGTAAGTGGCCGAGGCGAGTGACTTATCATCAAGGATGCTGGGTAAAACGTGACCTTTTGAGTGAGGGAATCAAACTTCTGAGAACTTGTTATAGAAAAATGAACATAAACGACTATAAATCCTACAAGGCAGCGCAACAGTTGAGCTTTGACGCCGGAATCCATCTATTGAAACTTTTCTAGAACCAAAACAATCTTGACTCCTAAAACGTAAAAAAAGTAAACTTATTTAAAGAAAACGCACTATGTTCGTGACTGGTTGAAAGAATCAATCAGACGTCTATCTAAAATGTTTTCCTCTGGTTCCCAAGTTGACTGGTTTTTTGGATAACCATACCACTTAACAAGATACTCTGTTTTCCCCTTTTTCCTACGAGACTTGAGAATTTTTTTCAGCATCAAACACAGTTTCGTTATCTATAACAACTTGGTCAGGACTCGAATGGGACTGTACATTTTGAATTTCTGCTTGTGACTCAGGATGTAAAGCTGCTGAATTCGGTGAAAATACACTGGTACTCGCACTAGCATCCACGGGAAGCTCACGTTCAAACGAATCTTCTGGAATATCTGACTCATCAAGGTAAGGTACACTAGGGTCATCGAACGGCGGAGGGTCAATTGATCTTAAATTAGGGTCAATAAACGGTTTCAATCGATTAGCGTGTACTGCAAAAGTAACTTTCTTATTAGTGTCTGTACGCAAACGAAAGTGAACAGGAGATGATTTCTCGACTATCCGGTATGGCCCTAACCAATTATGAAGGAGTTTTTTAGACACTCCTTTTCTGGTCCTAGGGGTATAGACCCAAACACGTTGGCCAACTTCAAAAATAGGCTCCTTTGCAGTCTGATCATAATAATCTTTCATGTTCTGTTGAGCACGCTGCAAATTGTCCCTTGCCAAATTCTGCGCCAATTCTATCTTCTCAACAACACGTTTACGATGCTCGAAAACTGACGTGGTCACATCGTCATCAACTGGAGGTAAATACTTCACATCGACGGGTAAACGAGGCTCACGGCCATAAAGAACATAAAAAGGTGAATCGCCAATTGCTTCCAAAACGGAAGTTCTGTGAGCAAACAAAATGAGTGGTATAAAATCGTCCCAGTCTTTCTGATTTTTGGCGACATACATCGAAAGAGACTGACATAGGGTCGAATTAAACCTTTCCACCAAACCATCAGTTTGTGGGTGATAACTTGAAGTATTAACTTTGTGAATCTGAAAAACTTTGCACACTTCTGCCATAATCTTTGACAAAAAGTTTGTTCTCCTGTCAGAAAGTAAAACTTTTGGAGCACCATGTCTGGCTATAATTTCATCAATCAAAAGGCGAGCAACTACGGTTGCTTCAACACTTGGGACTGGAAACGCTTCACACCAACGAGTAAGGTAGTCACTGAAAATTACTATGTACCTGTTGCCTTTGTTTGATGGAGGGAAAGGCCCTAACACATCTACAGCTACCCTATCAAAAGCATTCTCGACTGGAATTGGAAGTAAAGGTGCCTTTTTCGAATTTCTAGGCGACTTTCGCATTGAACATTCAGTACACGATTTACACCAATGCTCGACATCTTTGAACATGCCTTTCCACCAATACCTTTGCTTAACCTTGTTAAATGTCTTGTGAACCCCAAAATGCGCACCTGAGACATGGTCATGTACATTAGACAAAATTTCAAATCTTAAAGTTGCTGGGACAACAAGTTGAGAAAACGATTCACAAGCTTTACGCTTTCGATTGCTATCTAAATGATAAAGCAAACCGTCGTTTCCGATATAAAAACTACCACTTGTGAGCAAAAGTTTGCGTGCAGCTCTATTATCAGATGGCAAACTATCATTTTCTAGAAAGTCAACAATCTCACCTAATTCAAAATCACGCCTCTGTAGTTCTCGAGTCCTCGCAAGTTGTGGCTCCTCCTTCTGGAGTGAACTCAACTTACAAGATTCACATGGACGTCTAGATAAGCTATCGGCATTACTATGCATCTTCCCAGGACGGTGAATTATATCGAAATCATACTGCTGCAAACGCAAAGACCATCTAGCAAGACGGCCCGATGCGTCCTTGACATTCATTAACCAACAAAGTGAGCTATGATCAGTTACTACAGTAAATTTGCGATCATGTAAATAAGGTTGAAACTTCTTGATTCCTTCAACCAATGCGAGTGCCTCTCTTTCAGTGGTACTATAGTTCTGCTCTGCGTGATTGAGGCCACGACCGTTGTACGCAATGACTACTTCTTTTTCGTTCTGAACCTGACCTAGAGTAAAACCGATACCTGTGGCACTAGTGTCAACAAATAACAGAAAAGGCTCTTTAAAGTTAGGATACGCCAAAATAGGAGCAGAAACTAAAGCACGCTTCAACTTGTCAAATGCCACCGAACAAGCATCCGTCCAACAAAAATTAACACCCTTCTTAGTCAGTGCATTTAAAGGACTAGCAATATGCGAAAAACCTCTAACAAAACGCCTGTAATAATTCGCAAGCCCCCAAAAATTTCTTAATTCCTTTAAATTCGTGGGGGTTGGGAATTCTTGAACAACTCGTATCTTGTCTGGGTTGGGACTCATCGCCTGGTTTAATAGGTCGTTACCAACTTTCACTGGAATTAAATAGCATGGTTTTGCATTCCACCTGTTAAAATACACTTGCCGATCAAGCTTTTCTTTGTTGAATAAACAATGCAGTGGGCATTCGTACTGACAGCCGGTCGGGACTCAATAAAATAACTTAACAGTCTTTTAACAGTCCGACTATAACAAATTATTCCCTTTTCTAGATTAGGTAAATGTTCTTACTTGTTTGCAGTCCAGATATTTGAAGCAAATTGTACGAACATCAGATCATTTGCAAAGCAAACCTGACCTCAACATTTCGTTTGATCCGAACTAAAAGCAACACAATGTAAATGTTATGTTGCGTGACAGATGAAATGCGATACATCAGCCAGCGGAAAAAATACCGCGGGAAACCACACGTCAATATTTGCGCATCTAATGTAGGTTTTCTATAAAAATATGAAAAAAAGTATGAAATATAACTCCTGGCCACCATAATGAAGCTTTAAGTCTATGAAATGAAAGAATGTCAGAATCAGATTTATATGTAACCCATATACGATGAAACCGTGTGAAGAGTTCCCCCCCCTCACTGAAGAAGGCCATGGTAAAAAATTAACATACATATTTAAAAACAAAATCTCCAATATTATTGTTTTCGCAGGCCAACTTTATCCTTAATTTCAAACAATCATATATTAATAACAGATAAATGTACACAAATCACACGGCTTTAAAAATGTTGTTTCGTTTTTCCGTGGAACATGGCAGTCTAAAATCATGTCAATGGTTCATAACTCGCTGGATAAGTATTTCGGAAAAAAAAACATCCTTTCGTTTAAAACACGGTAGCTTACGTGCCCGAGTGTTTTGCTCGCTCGATTAATTAAATAACTAGCTTCTCTCTCCTTTACAGAGACTCCTATTAGTATTATAAGAAAATCCGAAAGCAAATAAAGAATGAATAAAAAGGGAGCACGCAGGAAACGATAAGAAGAGATGGAAGGCCACGCCCACATTCTCAATTATTCTCTCCGGATGAGAGTTCCCCGCGCGCTCCCTCTTTTTCCCTTCTCCACCTTCGCTTCCTGTTTTCTCATCGTGGCACGAAAAAATAATTCACACGCGAAAAGACCCCTGCGAGATTATCAGTTGCACGAGCAAAAATCACGCGACTGAGCAAGGATTTACTTACATATCAATAAAGCCTTAAAGTTACTATTAAAGTAAGACTGATGCGACGTGAAGTGATAACACGACATCGCGCGGAATAATCAGGACACGGATTAATTATTTCATTCTCCAGTGTGCGCGCTGACGTCCAATCGACAAGGTCGCGACGGCATTTTGAGATTTTTAGGTTGCGTTCGGGAAGGGAATGACTTTATCAACCTTGTGCGCGCACCATTGTCGATGCTTCACTTGCTCTTTGCTAAATTTGCCCAATCAGATCCAGAACGTCCGCCACATGAACAGCCATCGACAAGATCAGCAAGAACATCTGTATACGAGGCTTTCCACTCCTTCTTCAGTCTGTAATAGAGCCCTGCAATTGAAACTTCTCGCAAAGCATTTGCAGCAAACCCATCTTTAAGTTTTTTCAAGGAGTTGTCACTGACCAATGCGCAGATATTGTATTGATCGAACACAGTGGGATGCTCTAGGTTAATCTCGGTGAGAATCTCTTCTCTTGCATTGTGAAAATGTAGCTCTTCCTCCGCCGCGCTAATATCCTCGTCGGTTGCGACTAACTGTTGGCGAACTTTAATTTTGCCGCAAGCCTACCGAAAAACGACGTAATTTGTTGCACTGTCAAACTTCTGATGGCCTGAAGAGACGTTTGCCGTCAGAGCTTACAACGATTTCGGGACAAGTTCTCTTCTATGGTGAGTTACATTCAAGCCCTCCAGGCAAAATGAAGAAGGTATTGAGAAACACCCTATTGAAGTTTCGAAACTGCTATGGTTTGTTGACTTTTCATAAGACGTTTCGGTTTGACTGACAAGGCTTTATTTTATTTGCTGGGTCTTTCGATAAAAGACCTAAAAGCATAATGGACTCGGCTCGTGCATAAAAAATTCGCGCAGAGATGATTTTTTATGACTTCAAATTTATAAGCTACAAATAAACACTACGAAAATACCGTGATTTTCGTTTTAGTCCATCCAGTAAAATCAAAAAGATTTTTTTTTGCGTTAAAAAATCGGAGAACTGTCATTACATCCACAAATATTGAAATAGTCTCTTCCTGGTCTTTTTCCGGTGCTAGTATATCGCATTTCATTTGTCACGTAACAAGCAACCCGCAACAGTCGTAGAAACTGATTTTAATAGCCGGAGGTTCACACGAATTTCAGCTCAGTATTGCTTTGACTGATGGATGTGTTGTCTTCGGATATAATCGCCTGCAAACATATGGACCACCATCAAGTAAGTACAAGGGAATAACTCAGTGATTTCTCAGTCGGGCTATGCAGTTATTCTGAGGTGTTCTAATTGAATGAGCCTGGTGCCTGACACCTGCCTGCTGTACAATTTCTGTTTTTTAACATTCTTAACAAACATATATCGGAGCTAAGCTTGATAAGCAAATGTGTTTTAAGAGATAGTCTACAAAGATAGTGGTAAAGTGGTAAAGTTCTTTAAAGCAACTAAAAACACCGCGAGTACTCATTTCGTTTACAAGCTGTAGTCGACCTGATAACATCTGTACGACATTCGTGCGGTGACTGTACGTGACTGTGGATATTAATAGCAGTTTTCTTTAAAACTCGCGTATTTACAGCAACAGTTATACTTTTTCTGCTCTATAAAGGCAGTAAGGTATTTAGGAATGTAAAAGCACAATATAATCGACCGAGGTAATTTCATGTAATGAAAATAGAAGAAGGGATCTTTCATCGCCCATTGTTCCTTTATTTAGAACTCGCGTAAATATAAAATAAACACAAAAAATTTACCTAAAAACAAAGTTACTAAGACAGGGAACCGCTTTAGTTAAAATATAACTATGTAAAATGTTTAAAAGCAATAGTAGAGACCAGATACGTTGATTTTTACCTGACTTTTGTCAAAATAGAATGCGTGACTTGCAGCAGGGGTGCAACAAAAAAATGGCGAAATCAGTGAAAATGTACTCCATATATTTTAATCTAGCGCGCTCGCTTTTAACGGGCCAAACTAAATATTTTTATCTGATAAACAAGAAGAAATTCCCGTTCAAACGAGTCCTTTTCCTACCTGGATATTCGTATAACCCCGATGTTATGGTCTTCTGAAATATGGTAAAACTCAGTGTATTAACGGAATAGTAGATATTGTATTTTTTTACGTGGGTGAATATAAGAAAAAAAAAGTTTAGACCGATATGAAATATAGTTGAAAAGCAAGTTCAAGGGATGTATAACAAGTTGTGAAAATATGAATTCAAGAAACGTTTTTGTTTTCTTTTACGAACGTTTTGAAAATGTACTAATTTGCATAATTTTTATCAGGCTTTCGGGCACTCTTAGGCCGATTTCGAACTTTCCTATTTTTAGCCAAAATAAAAATTCGCTGGAACTTTCGAATATCATTTCTGAAAATGGTTTACTATAAGGGTCTTTTCGGGCAAATAAAAAAAAAATCGATTTTTTTTCTGTTGTCGCCGGATTCTCGATAGTTACTGACAACGGCTCTTAAGAGCCATATTCCGAGAAGATCGAGAATCGTAAGACACTCACGAAAAATCGAATTTTTTCTTATTTGGCCAAAACATCCCTTTTGGTGAACTAGTTTAAGGAAAAATAGTTTTAGGTTCCAGCGATTTATTTAAAAGGAGAAATTTAAAAAAGTTTGTAAAATGGATTTATGACGGTTTTCGGCACGCAAAAACAGCAGAATTATTATGCAACTTTGAGAAGATGGTGAACGCGCAAAAGACATCGTGTAAATTCGAAACTTGGCACAAATGTTACTTTGTTCTTGCTCTTTCAAATGCTATAATAAAATTAAAAAAACATTGCTTGTAACTTTTTCAACGGACACATTTATTATGTCAACATTTGTAGCTATCGATAAAACAGAAAAAGTAGGCCAACTTCGACGGCTATAAATGGCCTCTGGTATGTATCATCTGATCATAAAATCTATATGCGAGGAAACTTTAGTTACTATGCTGTCCTACTGGAAAGTTTTAGCTCTGGAAATAAAATACCATTCAGACAGTGAATTAAACGGTTATGCTATCTGAGCGAGAACAAAGTTATGCAAATTAGTGGGCCAGGCTCGGGAATACATACTAAATGGTACAATTAACACGAAAGAGCGACTCACTATTACTTGTACCTCGGTTCTGTTGCGAGAGAAGTAAATTTCGGCTTTCATAGGTCGTTTTTGCTCACATAAATCCACTGACGTTGAATTCGGCAAGCCCGAGGAATCCGTGAATTCAAATCACAACACGGCTGCTAAGGCACTTTGTTGAGGCGGCTTTGCACTCCTTTTAAGCTACTTTTAGCTGCTTTCAAAAACAACCATACGATGAAAAAACACAACAAACCGCATAGCGTGGAAGCCGTATCAATCCTGAATTGCCTTTTTGTTAAGATATCCATCATCATTCAGTTAATAAACGACAAGAATGACCTCGGCCTACTGACTGCTGACCGAGAAAGCGTCACTTTACAGCGGCGTGTTGAATTCGTAATGAGTGTCACGTAATCGCTTCAATATCTTTTTATGCTATTGCAAAATAAATAAAGAACAACTCATCCCGGTTTGTAGAAAGTTAAAAGAAAACACAAGTTTATATCTGGATTGGAGATCAATTGAACACAAGCGGAAAGCGCGAGTCTCGCGTAGGCTAAAGCGCGACTCGCGCGTTGCTCTCGCTGCTGGTTCTGCCCACCCGCTCTTCCGAAACAGGCCAACCTTTCCCGCCGACAGATGTAAGAAATACAAAATGATGACAACTCCGAAGAACAGCTTGCAAACTAATATTTCGGTTCTTATTATTTGTTGTAACTATTAGCTTATTAATATTCTTTGTCACCTTCCTGGTGGCCCTAATTGTTAGCGCATTATCATATCTTTGTTACGTTTGATATAAGAACCGAAATATTACGTTTAATCTTGTTTGTTTGTTTGTTGTTTTCTTGCTTATACTTATATTTTAAGTTTGCAAGATGTCTTCGGAGTTGTCGTCATTTTTCAGATTTTCATCAAGGGGTTTACGTCCTGCCTCTTTTAACAAATCAACTTTTATTTTTGAGTTTAACTGCACCCCCCTCTCCTCCCACTCTGCCACCACCCCACCCCTATGAGACATGAGACTCTAGACTGCACATGCGAACAGTGGTTTTTCAAAGATAAAGAAATGCGGACTTTTCGTAAAAAGCGTAAACATCTGTGGCGAATAAAGATTGCAGACTGCAGAACAGTCCATATATTTGGATGAATCCTTCAAGAAGCAAAGCCGCGTGAAGTCGGCCGAAAAGTTCGATAGTGAGTGAGAGACTTGCCCCAGGGGGGAGACTCCCATATAAAAATGACGGGGGTGCTCGTCGGAAATTTGTGAAAAACACCCTAAAAGGTATCAGAATCTTGTTTGATGGGTGTGCCTCTAAATGAATTTTTACACCTAACTGTATTAGTTCGGGGAGGGTAGGAGAGGGAAGGGGAAGGGGTACGGCGACATGCAAGCCAATTTTAGGTCCTTGTAGTGCAGCTTGTGAGATGTTCAAGCTTAAAAAAAGTCTCTCGGCTTAAACTAAAGGATGGATAATTGCCTGAGATCCGAAACGTACGTCAGTGGCAACCAACTGTTGACTAGACCCAGCTCCATTGCCTTTTTGAGAACGAAGAGCGAATTGCGAATCGCGCGAGGGGAGGAAGAAATAAGTCGTCGAATGCTGTGTGAATACTTATCTGCGATTGGACCGTCAGTCGGAGGAATAAAATCGAAAAAAAAAAACCCGGCTAATTGCAGGTTAGTTGAACAAGAGTTTTTAATAATTTGCAAGATGCCTTAATTTAATTTTGTATATTTTTTACTGCAGAGCTGGCAGTGAGGGTGGAGTGGGGTTGAAAATTTGGGGAACGCCATCAACCTACAAATGACCGTTTTTGTGCAGTTAATTTCAGATTAGAAAGTACAAACATATTGAACTGAAAATAAACATTTGGTTACAATTTAAACGAAATAAATTTGTATTTGTTTACAGTTAGTGACACAAAACGTGACTGACGTTGCGTGTGGCTTGCGTTACTTAGCTAGAGGTTATCTTGAGGTCACGTATGAATCAAATCTTGGGACGATGTCCCAATGGCATTTCTGTGGGTCATTCTTTCCTTTGAAAAAAAGCGAGAAATGATTTCTGTATAACGGAAAATGAATACCAAAGGTCATCGTACGTGAGCTATGGTAAAAGGTCGGCTGGCAAAATGCATTGACCTTCTGATCCCGACGAAATTAGAAGGAATATTAAACGCATCGGCGAGTTCAAAATGACATCAAGAATTTTCGTTTGACAATACCGCTATTTAAAATATATTCGACTCTTGGCAATTCTACGACTAAACAAGACATATAAACGCTGAAATATCCGTCCACTACAAAAGAAACGATGAACAAGTTGTGGTAAGTCGTTCTTTCTTCTGTTTATGCTGTTTTCCTGAAACTAGCTCTCAAATTAGCATAAAGTTGTAGTTGCTCAAATGCCACAATTATTTTATTTACTGTCGGAATGGTATTTTATTTCCAAAGCTAAAACTTTCCTAAAGGACAACACGGTAACTAAGGATTCCTCTCATATAGGTTTCATGATCAGATCATACATACCAGAGGCCATTTATAGCCTTCGAAGTTGACCTTTATTTCCGCTTTTGTTGATAGATACAAATGTTGACTTACGAAATGTGTCCGTTAAATAAGTTACAAGCACATTTTTCAAAATTTTTAAACAGGGTTTTAAAAAGTAAGAGCAAAGTAACATGTGTGCCAAGTTTCGTTTTTAGAAGATGTTTTTTACGCGCTCACCATCTTCTCAAAGTTGCGTTATAATTCTGCTGTTTTTGAGTCCCGAAAACCGTCATAATTCCATTTTTCAAACTTTTTAAATTTCGCCTTTTAAATAAATCGCTGGAACCTTAAACTATTTTTCCTTAAACTAGTTCACCAAAAGGGATGTTTTGGCCAAAAAAGATAAAATTCGATTTTTCGTGAGTGTCTTACGATTCTCGATCTTTTCGGAATATGGCTCTTAATGTCTAGTAAGACTGTATATTGAAACTTCAAAGGTCCAAGATCGTAGGATTGCTCTTCTATGACGTCGAGCATATTGTCAAGGACTTCATTGTGAAACAGAAGAAGATTCTTTCTACCAAGATCAGGTGGAACATCCATTCGGTAACTGGCAAGCCATCCGTGGTAGCCAACATGTGCTCTGTTGAAGTTGGGTGCAACGTTTTCCATTGCCATGTGGGGGTTATATATACAGGGTTTACGTTTCTCCAATTGGTTATACCAGGCCGGTGTGGGTTGTGCTGCCGGGTTGGGAAGATTGCTAACAATTAGTAGTTAGTACAGTGCTAAACCGGGGTAACCCCGACATATTAAAATAAGGGGTCCGAGCCAGCGAGGACCCCTTATTTTAATATGTCGGGGTGGCCCCGGTTTAGCACTGTACTAACTACTGTACCGTTATTTTGACCTTGAAGTGAGCAATTTCGTAGAAAGGCTTGTATTGAGTTGGATCGCGCGGTCATCGCTTTAAGCGTTCTAACTCATTTTTATAACAGGCGCAATGTCAACATCCACAATCGGTTTTGGAAAGCCTGGAATCTAGTAAACATTTGGTGGGAAATTTGCTTTGGTTCGAGCGAAAAAAACTCCGTCATTTTGCACTTTTCAGCTGCACGATGCTTCGACTGCAAATATAATTAAAACTGCTTTTGGGACAAAGGATCTAATCTGTTTTAACCAGCAAGACCGGAAGCATAATAGTACTAGAAAAATGGTCAATGTTCGTCAATATAGGCTTCTAGTGATTTACTAGACTTTTGCCTTTTTTATCGGATCATCGCCCAGTTTTGTTTGGATAGGGAAGGCTAAGTGGGTTGATTTGTGTTTGGAACATAATAATAACTACTGGGTTTTAACAACATTTGAATTTAACTTATTGGCAATAAGCCATTACCCGATGTTCTGTCATTTATTATTGACTGTTTATTCTAAGGCACTGAGACAAGATGCCGTGTCATGGCAGACGTCCGTGCTTTCGAGTAATTGAAACAACAGGAAATGAAAGTCCGCCCCCTCTCCCCAGTCTGTCCCTCGCTTTTCGGCCGTTCGTTCACGCGCCGGTTTTAATCTGCTCCCCGGCCACACCTATCTTAAAGGGGTCATGTCGCAAGGTGAGTGTGCGCAATGAGTTCCTGTCATGTGACGTAACCTGACGTCACACATGTCAAATTTCTATTGTTACCTCCCGGATCGCGGCAAGTTTTATCGCGCTTGCACTCGTGTCGAACCACGCGAGGTAAACAAACACACGATCGATTTCGCTTTTAAATTCCTCCCCAACTTCCACCACTACTGGAAGTTAGACATCGAATTTTTCGAAGGTACGACTAACAAATCGCAGAAATAATTTAACAAAAATTTAGCCAAGTAAATACTCTAACTAATTTGTAAACTTGAGATCTATCCTTCCACGCAATACGACGTGATGGAACGGATTGCAGCGAATTCGACAGTAATGGCCGCCAACTTGAAAAAAAGCCACCGGACGTTTTTCAAGTTGTTAGTACCCAGTACTCACCCGCCATCCTCGCGACATAGCCCCTTTAAGGCCTGGAACAGGCTACCTTGAATATTTCAATATTTTGTAATCAGATCATAAACCATCAATAGTAAAATTTGCATCCTCAGGAGTATTATCTAGTTGGATTTAATTTTAGGCTAATACATCAATTTCTTGATTACTTAAATTTATTCTGTACTTTAAAAGATTTTGTGAAACATTATTTTGAAACCTCGTTTACTGGGAATAGAATAACCTGGAGGAAGAGGAATCATTGGCGACCTCGGTCATTGGAATATAACAAGTAGAGTAGTAACGGATAAAAGAAGAAATATTCTTGACTAGGAAAGTCATGCCCTTCCAACTCGTTGAAATAAGTTGATGAGATGTTAGAATAGTCAACGAATGCCCAGAAGCGTTGGTGAAAAGAGCGGTATCACTGCGACAGATGATAATGGATACAAAGGCCTTGCTTTCTGCGGGGCATTCTGCTTTGTTTGCAAGTTCAAGAATATTATTTGCCAAAGTTTGTTGATCTTTTAATTGATTAGGATCGTTCTTTCTATTACAACTTGATCAGGGTCTTTGTATAAACTAAGTATCATGTTTTCTCACGAGTACCAAGAAAAACACTTTCGATAGACATTTCCGCACTGAGATTGCTTCCTTCTGGTGTCTATATGTTTCACCATTGAATCCCCAAGAATGATAGTAGGCTTAGCGTCCCTCGTTTCTTGGTGGAATTAGCTTGATTTATTTCTTCTGCGGTTGTTGACCATCCGTTAGTATCATCTGAGCGATCGTAGTGTGGAGGTGATGATTGGCCGTCGTTTAGTGTTAACTTTTTGTGATAAGTCGTTCAAGTCTGCTCGTCTTTGAGTAACTTTAAAGCCGTAATTAGGTTGTCACGTTCATTTTCTACATTTGTAATCATGCTTTTCGCCTTGGCACTGGAAACTCTGTCAGCTTCCTTAATTCTTATCAAAGAGCAATATTTTCTTGTTGCCAATAGATGCTTTCTTTTTATGCGCTTTTTCGCCATCGTCGTTGAGTTGGAGCAGAATCGTGCGAAACAATTAAGTTCTTAAAAATTTTCATACCATTTGAACTAGTCTTTTGTGTCTAAATAGCTGAGTTTACTTTCCAGACTCGCAATGCTTAAATCTGAAGACGCCAGATCCTCGCTGAGGGACATTTCCCTAAAACACGTGTGTATACTCAATAAGAAACAGTGAGAGACAGACAGGCGGAGGCAGACGGACACAGACACAGACAGTAACACAGACAGACAGTTCGTTTTCAAAACGTTTTGTTCCCTCTCCCTTTTTTGACTCATGAACATCAACAACCCATATCAATTTTCCTGATACTTTGAAGGGAGATGAAAAACATCAACTCTGGACCATCTTTTAGTTTCATTTGACTTTGAATAATGAGTTTAAGGGCCGCATTATGACAAATCGGAGCGGAGTCTGAACTGGAAGTACCCGATTTCCGACTAAATTAAGTTGCGGTTTACTTCGCGATTAAAGTTCTGTCAACAGAGTCATTACACTGTCAGCATTAGACTACGAGCAGTCTCTCTTTCCCAGCTTAGTCCGTCGAGCGAGTAACGAAAAAACATTAGCGAACGGATAATGGCCGCGCGAAACTGGGGGCGAGGCAGGCGCGCGGGAAAAGAGAGACTACAGACTAAGCCCAGGCGTTTGAATTATTAGTTGCTTTCACAACTCAAAAATCTGATTGGCTCTTGATCGAAGATCTTTCAACAAGCGGTAACGCCGCGGTGACGAGTTGTCAACACTCGAGATCAATGTCATGGCTGACAAGCTCCAGGAATGTTTATCTCGATTTCCAGTTCAATCGTTGAAACCAGAGAGCAGATCGAAGCGCTTGAAGCTCTTATCGACGGATGCGGTGTCCTCGCTATTTTGCCAAATGGGTTCGGAAAGAGCCTTATATATCAAGTGTTTTGCCAAACAAAACTCTCTTCGAACCCGAAAGCGAGTGTTCTTGTGATTTCGCCGCTCGACAGTATCGTTGTCGAACACGGCAAGTCAACGAATTTACTGAACTTGGCCTTCCTGACATCCATTTGAATGAGAACGACGCAGATTGCATGAAAGCCATCTCTGAAGGGAATTTTAGATTTATATTTTGTTGTGCTGAGGCCTGTTTATCGGATCGAGGAATTTCTAATTTGTACAAATCAGAAGACACAGGGCCGAATATCCAAATGGTGGTTGTCGACGAATCTCACACGGTGTAAAATGGGGTTGGCAGGCCTGCACGACTCTTACCTCATGTTTTAAATGCCATTTGCTCCTTCTATAAGTTTTGAACGGGTATTCTACATTTAGCTGTTTGTTAAGGAGGCTTTTAGTTTAGAATAAGTTTTAAAACCTTTTAAAAGCCGCGTGCAACAGATTAGAGGTCAAGTCTGTCGGTTGTGTTTTCCCGTGGTGTTGCGCTTGTAGATTTTGACCTCATTTCAGCGTCCTTTTTTGCCTGGCGGTCTATTGGCATGTAGATTTTTATGTAGGAAAAGTTTAAATTTCTCTAACTTTTCTCTCTGATCTGAAATACCGGACATGACAGGATCTCAAATTATCTGTTGGCCGTGAATGTCTTTCCTGCTATTAATGTCACACTGAGCCCAGCTATTTTAGTTTTGTCTTTGCAGGACTTAAATTTTCAGGATCCAAGCTTTATAGCAGAGAGAGTTGTAGCTTAATAAACTATTCAACTTGTAGAGAGTTAAAGTTTGTCTCAATTCGAGTCTTAATTAGCTTTCATTCGCTACGGAGTTAATATAGCTGCATGGAGCTCGCTGTACTTTTGTACTAAAAACTCCGTTGGCAATTTTGACAGTCTAGCGACTGCTTCGTTTACGCCACTATTTCATTCAAGTGTAAAATGGGGTTGGCAGGCCTACACGACTCTTACCTTATGTTTTAAATGTCATTTGCTCCTTCTATAGGTTTTGAACGGGTATTCTATATTTAGCCGTTTGTTAAGGAGGATTTTAGTTTAGACTGAGTTTTAAAACCTTTCAAAATTGTAACGGACTGGAGGTCAAGTCTGTCGGTTGTGGTTTTCCGTGGTGTTGCGCTTGTAATAACGTTTGAAGTTACATCTACGGACACGGCAAAAATCGTGGCAAGAAGGTTCCTTTGCTGGTCTACCTCTTATAGCTTTTTTCGGAGTATCGTTCGAAGAACTCATCTCTTTCGCGGCATTTTACTCTCTTCGCGCTAAAAGGATTTGGTTTCGGGTTAGATCTCCCACATTGCGATGACATGTAGATTGACAGGTTGTCAAGAGAAGTAAATCTGATACCGAAAAATCACTCGACCGTGACCGTGCATTCGCCTGGGCTTAGTCTGTAGTCTCTCTTTTCCCGCGCGCCTGCCTCGCCCTCAGTTTTGCGCGGCCATTATCCGTTCGCTAATGTTTTTTCGTTTCTCGCTCGACGGACTAAGCTGGGAAAGAGAGACTGCTCGTAGTCTATGTCAGCATGAAATTTTTGTCTGATGAATTGCAGAGATAAATACGCAACGAGGTCTTTTCCGAGGCTTTCCGAGTGATATATCTCATGATTCCGCAGGAGTCCGGTAGACACGTTTCGATCTGCAAAATAAAGATGGCGGCTTCGGTTCATGAGGTCGTTGACTTTGTCCTTTGGCGTAATCTCGGCGTTTCTTCGCCATGCGGCAGATTCACTATATTTTTTTAAGGAATAGACGTTTATTCACTTTACGGACGTTTTTAAACGGCCTTAATCTAAACATTTTACGCGAAGATCAAGCAGCTCAACAGCTCAAGTCGATCGTTCCTAGCACTCACGTGGCCGTGAGTTTAAGCGGGAAATCGCCGTCGAGTTTTGCCATCGCCATCAAACACAGATGTATTCACAACAAGTAGATGAAGATACTAGCTGCTTCTTGCTAACTCCGCCAAGCAGCTGCCCTAAAAAGGTAAGGACTAAATCTTTATATCGAGTTCAAAGCAATTTGAAGCTGCACAACTAGCTAGAATAATTGATAAAATTTAAGCTTAATTATATTGGTCTCAGTTATGAGTTTGTTAAATGCAGTTTTTTATTAATGTACAATAAAATAAATCTCAAGTTTCGACACATTTTTTATGATGAAGATAAATGATATGGTTTTTCAGAGTTGAGTATTTTCACTCCAGACCAACTCCCCCCATCCCCTCCCCTTCATCCCTCATCCCGCCCTCCCATACAAGAAGGTATCCCCTGGGTAATCAAGTTTTCTATTTTAAGGAACCTAGTAGTAAATAGCAACTATTGACCAGCACAATCTACAGTACATTTGGTCGTATGATTGTAGAACAAAGATGGCACAATATGCCGAAAAGGACCATAACCTTATCAATTGGTCAAGTTATTGTTGGACAATTTTTGATATCATTACACGGATAAGAGAAATTTTGTCGTCATCAAACTGCAAAATTAATAAAGCTTGCCTCAAGCAAATCTGTTCCAAAAGACCCCTCCTTCACATGTTTTAACTGGAGTGAAATACAAGACTGCCTTACATGTGTTTTGATTGTCAAATCTGATTTACTTGTTTTGCTTGATTGTGCAGAATATAATATTTCTACATATGTAATGTAATGTAAACATTGTTTACAGTGGACAGGCACTTAGCTATCCAGCTAATTCGCAGGCATGCCACTCAATACGGAAACAAATATTGCAAATTGAACATAACATGTTAAAAATTGTAGATAACAATATTTGATCAATCATTATTATTAGAATGATATTTGGTATCAATATTAAGAGGGTTTTGTTTTTATGAGAAACCTGCTTTAACACAGTGACAAACTTAAGCCGTGTCTAGAGTATTCCCTGAGGTTGTCCAGTTTATACAGGTTAGAAGTTTTATCATAACAGAGCAGTTTTCAATTGAGTCTTGTAACACCAAAACAATTGTACAGTAGTTAGTCTGATCAATCACAACAGAAGCAGATGATCCAATGAATCTATCAAAACTCGCAGCAAGTAAGTCAATAGTAGTGGCACCTCATATTAAGAACCTTAAGTACAAATCATACATGTAGTTTCCTATTTCCCCATTGGTATAAATCATACATGTAGTTTCCTATTTCCCCATTGAACAAGCTTTGAATTTTGATTTATCGGTATAAAAGTAAAAGATTCAAAGCCACTTGTTTACAATCGGGTGAAATTGCAAAGTGAACAGCTGGGATTTTGAGCAGTTCAAGTTACATACTCTGGTACTTAGAAGTTTCAACTGCTATTGGGCTCAGTAACTGTATGTTTCTTTTTGACGAAGAAAAACATTACCTGTATTTTTTACTCATCCACTTAGTTGTGTTTTTTTTAAACAAGTGATTTTAAATCTCAATTGTGAAATACATGTAGGCAATATTCAAAAAACAAAATAGCAGTCATTGACTTGTTCATAATAATAATGGAAAGATACATGTAGTGAATGCTGGCGGCCACTTTTTCAGAGTTAGAAGTGACTTTGACAATAATTATTTTGTAAGCAAAGCTGCTGGATAGTCTTAAAATAGGTTTCTGAGGCATTTGTCTTGTAATACAGCTGTACAGTGTAAAAGCACTCCCTCTGAGCCCCACTGAGTACAGCCTTTCTCAACTTATCTTCACACTTCCTTTGGTTTCATTATTTTGTCAGCCTGTGTTATAAGCTGTATAATATTAAATACATGTGCACAGCAACTACAGGAAACCTTTATGAACTGTTATATGCTTGAAGATGATAAATCAACTAATGATAATTTACTTTTATGTGCAGATTGGAGATGTGATTGTCATAATGTACATGTACACCTACCTGTACATGTACAACTCCTGATGAAACATGCATTAATTGTTCAAAGAGCAAGGCAAACATTAAAAGGTGTGTATTATTTTCTTTTTGTTCTCTTGAATGCAATCAAAAGTTATATCTGCTTTTAAGATGAAGTTGATTATAAAATTGATTTCAATTTAAACAGAATTTGACTGTAAATTATGCATTGTTGTCTTGACATAATATACCAAACTTGTTTCATCAGAATTTCCAACTGAGAAAAGTTAACAGCAGAGTTAATTATTTTTTTTTTACTAAAATTTGAAGTATGGGAAATCCTGATGAAACACTTTCTCAAGCGTTTGATAAATTAGGGCTTCTTAAACTTATCATTAAATACACTGTAAAGAGAAAAATCACCATTGAAAAATCACCATTGATAATACATATATTAATTAAGACCAGGTTTCCAAACCTCCTGAGCACTTATCATATCCACCTATTGGCTATAGGATTTAGCTATTGTACCTCATCATGTGATTAGCATCAGTCAGCTGCACTGTACATATACATGTATGGTCAATGATTGTATCCATGTTGAAGGCAGAGGTGGAAAAAGGGCCTTAGTGCATATAATAAGGATATGATTTAATAAAATGATAGACTACGAGTAGTCCCTCTTTTTTCCTCAGGGATAGTAGATCGAGCGAAACGCGAGCGAGCGTGAAAATTTGGGGGACATTTGAAAGAACATTCTTAGACATAAGAGTTATGCATCCGAATGCGCCTTCATACGTTGACAAAGGTATTGATCAGGTGTACATTGCTCACGAAAAAGAAAAGAAAAGAGCATATAATGAACGAGTGATACAAATATAAAAGGGCACATTCACTCCTATTGTGATGTCAACGTCAGGGGGTGTTGGTAACGAAGCTGATAGACATCACAAGCGAATCGCCTCTCTGATAGCTGAGAAAAGAAGAGAAAGCTATGCGGATGTCCTGAACTACATTAGAACAAGACTTAGATTCTGTTTATTGAAGAGCGTTTTAATTGCAATTAGAGGAGTTCGAGGAAAGAGATTGAAAGAAAACACTACACCAATCTCTTCGCTCTCATTCAATTTGATTGATTTTGACAAAGGAGAGTAACTATAAGAAAGTGGACAATACTAATTGAGAGCTTGTTAGGCGACTTATACATTTATAATACTTTTATTTCACTGTATTTTTTATTTATTTGTTCTAAGGTATTTATAACATAATATATATATATATATTTTTTTTTTTTTCTTTTAGAACGTAAAGTTTTTTTTTTTACGAACTTTTAAAATTTTTATCCCAAGATTCATTTTAAAGTAATTTTATACAATGTTTTACATTTTTAATTTATTATACATACTTTTAATGTTTTTATCCAATGATTCATTTAAATCTACATTTTATGAATAAACTTGCTCTTTTTTTTTTTTTTTTTTTAAATAACCCCACGCGAGAAAGGCGAGACGCGCGGCGGGGAGAGCGAAAAAGGAGGGACTACAGACAAAGCCCAAGCTTTTGACCCTTCACGGTCTACTGATTTTGGAGTGTGAAGTTCGTATCGCCTTTCAAACCATTAAGCTTGTCCAATTGGATTCCTTCTCTCATTGAGCTGTCATTGCTCTTGTTATCAGTAAACGGCGGGGGATGTTTATTACAAGTAAATGAAAACCCAGATACTAATTTCTTCGCGGCTTTTTCGCTAGACTGTGAAAATTGACAACAGAGAGGAATTAGTGTAAACCAAGAGCTCCACGCTGCAGCAAAACCGCGTAGCGAATGGAAGCTAAAATTACAGCCTTGACTAAGACAAACTTCAACTCTCTACAAGTTGAATAGCTTATTAAGTTACAACTCTCTCTGCTATAAAGCTTGGATCCAGAAAATTCAAATCCTGCAAAGACGAAACTAAAATAGCTGGGCCCAGCGTGAAATTAATAGATCCTGTCATGTCCGGTATTTCAGAGAGATACGTTAGAGAAATTCAAACCTTTCAGGCACATAAAAATCTACATGCCAATATTAATGGAGAAAACAACACAACGCCAGGCAAAAAACCGGACGCTAAAATGAGGTCAAGATCTACAAGCGCAACACGCCACGGGAAACCACAACCGACACATTTGACCTCTAGTCCGTTGCACGCGGCTTCTTAAAGGTTTGAAAACTCAGTCTAAACTAAAATCCTCTTTTACAAACTAAATGTAGAATACCCGTTCAAAACATATAGAAGCAGCAAATGGCATTAAAAACATGAGGTAAGAGTCCGTGTAGGCCTGCCACCACGATTTTACCGGGCATTTTACATTTGAGTCTGTTCCGGTTTCAGCGATGTTATGTTTGGAATTTTTTCCAGACATGCCTGAAGTTTGTCAGCCATTGACAGAAACTGAAATTATATCGAGTGTTGATAGCGGCTAGTGCGTTTTTGACAGATGTTGACAGGTTGCCATGGAAGAGCCAATCAGAATTCTGAGTTGTGAGAGCAACGCATAAGGTCAAAAGCTTGGGCTTTGTCTGTAGTCCCTCTTTTTTCTTTCTCCCCGCCGCGCGTCTCGCCTTTCTCGCGTGGGGTGATTTTCACGCGCGCTCGCGTTTCGCTCGCTCTACTATCCCTGAGGGAAAAGGAGGGACTACTCGTAGTCTAATAAAATGATGTTATTACCACATTAGGATATGTGTTGTGGTTCAAATGTTTCTCTAGTTTAAAAATTTTCAATTTACATGTAGTTGATTTTTATTTTCCTTTGTCTGAGATTATGTTGATGAATCCAGGACAGAGGAAAATAAAAATTAAACTGGTTTAAAATTTTTCAAACCAAAGAAAATTTTGAACCACAACATATGCACTAAGAACCTTTTTCCATCGATGCCTTCAAATGTAGTAATAATTTGAGTTATAGCAAAAAAGTGATACTAATATAAAATGTCTATTATAATCCCTCTAGATCAACTGCAATTTGTGATGACATAATTTTTATTTGAACGATGAGGAACTGAGTAGTATCCAACTTTGTGCAATGCATATGGGAATAAGAAATACAGAACAACTCCTGGGCTCGGCACAGTTTGCTGTGGGATAAAAACAATGCATAAATCTTTGTGGTCCAGAATACTTTAAGGGTGACAGATTGACAGAACAAAAGAAGGCAGAACAGCAAACAGCAGTTGCAAAGCCCAATGTTAGGTGTGTTAACATGACCATTGTTTATCAATTAATAATTATTTATGATACTGGCAGTTCAGTCTTTCATTCATAGTCTGAACAGTTTTTGGGATGTTAGTTCAAGGCTGTAGTGTAGTATACATGTATGTTGTTGTTCAATTTTATCCTTGGTTCAATTTTCATTTTCCTTTGTTATGTTAAGATATGAGAAATGAACATGAAACAAAGGAAAATGAAAATTGAACCAAGGATAAAATTGAACTACAACATACACTGTACATGTATACATGTATATAGCAGATTTCTTCATACACTTCTGCAATAAGATTACCACTGCAATAACACGACTTATTGTAGTCATAAATCATTTTTGTTAAACCAAAAAAAATTACATGTATGTTAACTTTAGCCCATGAAGAATGGGTTGAAGTGGTCAAACCCCCTAACCTATGGGCCTAATATGCCATGGCTTTGTTACATGTATTAAATGTGTCCACTATTGCTTTTTCAGGTCCCACTGAACAAGATATACTGGCACATCGAGAGAATATTGTGGAGCCCACTGTGCACTGCCAGTCGACAAGATGAAAAATTCATGCCCGATTTGAATTCTGCTAAGAATATGATGTATCATCGGATCGAGTGTCCAACCGTTTCATTTAACATAATTATTTCTGCTAATAAGGGTAACAGTTGCATCCAGATGTTTCTTCGGAGCGTGTAACTGTTGCCTTTAACATAGTATTATATCCTTTTCAATTAATTTTTAAAATCTCTACTAATAAGGTGGGTAACAGTTGCATCCAGATGTTTCGTCGGAGTGTGTAACTGTTGCCTTTAACATAGTATTATATCCTTTTCAATTAATTTTTAAAATCTCTACTAATAAGGTGGGTAACAGTTGCATCCAGATGTTTCGTCGGAGTGTGTAACTGTTGCCTTTAACATAGTATTATATCCTTTTCAATTAATTTTTGAAATCTCTACTAATAAGGGTAACAGTTACATCCAGATGTTTCGTCGGAGTGTGTAACTGTTGCTTTTAACATAGCATTATATCCTTTTCAATTTGAAATCTCTACTAATATGGGTAACAGTTGCATCCAGATGTTTCGTCGGAGTGTGTAACTGTTGCCTTTTAAACATAGTATTATATCCTTTTCAATTAATTTTTGAAATCTCTACTGATAAGGGTAACAGCTGCATCCAGATGTTTTGTCGGAGTGTGTAACTGTTGCCTTTTTAACATAGTATTATATCCTTTTCAATTAATTTTTGAAATCTCTACTAATAAGAGTAACAGTTGCATCCAGATGTTTCGTCGGAGTGTGTAACTGTTGTCTTTAACATAGTATTATATCATTTTCAATTAATTTTTAAAATCTCTACTAATACATGTAAGCTGGGTAACAGTTGCATCCAGATGTTTCGTCGGAGTGTGTAACTGTTGCCTTTAACAGACATGTATCTCTACTAATAAGGGTAACAATAGTGTTTCGACGATACGAAATTACAAATTGGGAACGGAAACGCAGCGACTAAAGTACTTGTCTCGACGATACGAAGTTACGATTGGAAACGAAAACGCAGCGACTAAAACGTACTGTTTTTTGTCCGAACTCTGCGACCGCTAAGTAACAACTAACTTACTAACACGACCGATTCGAATATTAATTAGTTAAGACTTAAACTCCAGCATGCAATGTTTTGTTCGTCCGTCCCAACGGACGGCATTAATGTTAATGAGCGAGCGTTCGCCGGAACATCCTCCCCCTCGAACAGGACTGTGTTCTGTTAACTTTGTGATCGGTCGCACATAATCTTTGCCTCCTATTCTGACGCGTACAACTCTGACCTTTCCGTCAGGGCCAGGAAAAGTCTCTTGAATTCGACCCAAAGGCCAATGCCCTCGTGGGTTACTGGGATCCACCATCAGGACCACCTCACCGGGAGCAATGTTGCGTTTCTCCTCAACCCATTTGTTTCGAGTGTTCAGGGTCGACAGGTATTCCTTCATCAACCTCCTCCAACACTTGGATATGAGATCTTGTATAAACCGCCATCTATTTCTGGGGTTGAACGCGAGGTCATCAATGACCCTAGGTGCAAGTTGTCCGCCCATTTGGCCGTGACGGAAGTGGTTCGGCGTCAAAACGTGCTCATCGTTGGGATCGCTACTACAGTAAGTGAGTGGGCGGGAGTTCAAAATTCCTTCTACTTCGACCACCGCGGTCAGTAGTTCTTCATCCGTAGTTTTGGACTCCCCAAGGATTGCGCGTAAAGCCTTTTTAGCAGACTTGATAAGGGCTTCGAAAATTCCTCCATGATGCGATCCACCGGGGGGATTAAATCGCCACTGAATTCCGTCATGAGCTACCTGTTCCTTAATCCGGGTTTGATCCAAAGTCGAGACTAGGTCACGTAATTCTCTTTCAGCTGACGTAAAGTTCGTCCCATTGTCGCTGATCATCACCTCCGGTTTTCCACGTCTGGCGACTATTCTGGAAAATGCATTAAGAAAGCTGGCTGTATCCAGTGAATAAGCTATTTCTAGATGAACTGCTCGTGTGCTCGCACAGGTAAACAGGCACATAACGTTTCGCAGTCACCTTTCTCGTCAGCTTAACGACAAAGGGGCCAGCAAAATCGACTCCACAATGAGCAAAACATCACAATGAAGTGCCAAGTCTGGCTTCTGGTAGGGGTGCCATGGTTTGTTCACCTCTGCGTCTTTTCCCAAGTTTGCAGACATTACACTCACGTTTCCATCGCTTAATTTCTTCTCTCCCATTGACAATCCAGTACTTCTGTCGTAATTCAGCAAGCGTAAAGTTCACTCCAATGTTATGATGACCTTGATTATGAATGTGGGCGATGATAAGTCTCAAGATGTGATGTTTCTTCGGTAATATGACAGGGTGTTTGGCGTCGTAAGGTAGATTTGACATTTCTAGGCTCCCACCGACACGTAAAATTTCATCACTGTCCACAAATGGTGACAACCTCCAAAGCGGACTGCTTTTCAAGACACTTCCTCCTCCTCTCAAGGTTGTCAATTCCTCCGAAAAGCGTTCTCTTTGAGTTTCTCGAACCCAGTACCTCTCTGCATTACTGATTTCTTCCGGTTCTAGAACTTTTTCCAGTGAGTCGTTTTGTTTGTTTCCGATCTCCTGGCTTTTCTGATGTCTTACTCTCTTACTTCTGGAAATAAATCTTAAGATCCAAGCTGTTACTCCAAACAAACGGCGCCAGGAAGAAAACCTCCGGATGTCAAACAAGGGCAGGGACTGCTTGCATTGAAACGTGAGGTTGATTTTAACCAGCTCTTGTTTACCTTCTTCACTGCAATCACTCAAAAAGAGGCGTCTTTCTGAAGGTCAGGATGTCTCCCCCTCATGTAAAAAGGTAGGCCCCTGGAACCATCGACTTTCAGCGGATAAGTTTTTCAGGTCCAGACCTCTTGTTGCGTCGTCAGCAGGATTTTGTTCTCCTGGTACATGTCGCCACTGAACTGGGTCTGATTTCCGTTGAATCTCGGCTACTCGATTAGCAACAAACGGTTTCAGTCGTCTTGAGTGACCCTGGATCCAATAGATTACGTCCATACTGTCTGTCCACAGGGTGTGTTGACCTAGCGGAATTTCTAGCTTCTTTGAGACCGTTTCAGCTAACCGTACTCCGAGCACTGCTGCCATTAACTCAAGGCGTGGGATACTGACGGATTTAATCGGTGTTACTCTTACTTTGGCTGTTACCAGGGCAACTGAGATCTGTCCACTCACGTGTCCGTATCTGACGTAGCTTACAGCAGCATAGGCTAGTCGTGACGCGTCAACGAATGTATGAAGCGAAACGTCTTCCACTGCTTCTTCGTGGTGTCGATAGCAGCGTGGGATTTTGACCTGTGAAGCTTCAGGTAACTGTTTGGCCCACTGATAAGTGGTCAACTTTAAATCGTCAGGAAACTCCTCATCCCATTCAAGACCTCGCAGCCAGGCTTCTTGTAATGCCATTTTTGCTCTGATGATGTATGGCGTCAAGAACTGCAATGGATCAAACAGAGTAGCGATACGACTTAACAGGCCTCGCTTCGTGTAAAAGGACAGGTTGATTTCTTTGACGATGAACGTGAAAACATCGTCACTCGCGTTCCAATGGACTCCTAACGTCTTAACACTCGGTAGTTCTGAGTCGTCAAGCTTTACTCCAGTTGCTCGATCCTCCTGTGGGATTTCTTCTAGGACCTCTGTTCGGTTGCTGCACCACTTTTGGGCACTGAAACCAGCGTCACCCAAGACCTTTGTCAAATCTTCACGGACGAGAGCGGCGTCTTGTGCAGTTTCTTTCTGAGTGAAGGATATCATCCATGTACATATCTCGAAGCAGGACCATAGCTGCTACTGGGTAGTTCTCTTTGAAGTCTAGGGCGTGGCTGTGTAGCACGAACTGGGCGAGATAAGGGGATGCTCTGTCTCCAAAGGTTAAACGGACCGCTTCATAGACATCCACAGGCTTTGTGGGATCGAGATCTCTCCATAACAGTCTATGATACTTGCGGTCTTTCTCAGCGAGGACAACCTGAGAGAACATTTCCTTGATGTCCGCTACTAGGGCGACAGGTCTCAGTCTAAATCGGAGAAGTATCTCCAGGACATCTCGTTGAAGTTTAGGCCCAGTGAGCATCACGTCATTCAAGGAAACGCCCTTGCGACGTGCAGCCGAGTCAAATACTATGCGTACTTTGGTGGTCTCTCTATCCTCCCTGATGACTGGAAATTGTGGGAGGTACCAGCCTTGACCGTCTTCTCCCTCGTTAGGATCTAACTTCCGAACGTAGCCCTTCTCAACATTCGCATTCATTGCTTCTTGGTAACGTCTCGTAACTTCTGACTTCTTGAGGAGGTTTTTCGCTAAAGAGAACAGACGTTTCTCTGCTTCTTCTCTGTTATCAGGTAAGGAGGGGAACTCTTCCTTCCACGGAATGGCTACTTCGTAACGGCCCCCGATCCTTTCGTTTTGACTTTTCGACCTTAGACATAGCTAAGATCTCCTCCTGATTCATCTGATTGTCGTCTGAATTTCTCACTCCAAGAGAGTCGATCTCCCACATTCCTCGTAGTTGTTCATCGAGACGGGACTCGTACAAGGTCTGGATCCGAAAGGTTTTGGCGTAGGCAATCCTCTTTGCTGAAGAAAGTGCCGGTAAACGTCCAACACAGGTCCACCCCAATGGCGTCTTTCTTGCTACTGGCGCTCCGATTGGACCGTAACGTTCTGTTAAAGCTAACGTGAGCTCAGGATGGTTAGATCCGATCAGAATGTCAATCGTATTTCTTCCAGGGGCCTTAGGAAATGGAATATTCTTAAGGTGTTCCCATTTGACCTTGTGTTGATTCCAGCTGGAATAGACAAGCCTTGACACATTTCATTCAATGTCCATGCTTCGACAGTAGATTGGGTCTCCCCATTGAGACTCTTTATCGTCAGCGAGACTTTCTTGCTTTTGAGAGACATACAACTTTCAGTCAAGGTTGTCAATCTGAGGGTTGTTCATCCGTCTTGAGACCAAGGGCTGTCACGATGTCATCTCGGACATAAGTTGAATCTGACCCGTCGTCTAGGAAGGCATTGACTTGGATGCTTTGACCCTCTGAGCCTATAAGCCAAACCGGAACTGTTCGCAATACAACATCGCCTGCAAACTCAGAGTCGCCGAAAGCGCTTCGTGTCTCTACGGCAGCGTCCACCTGTTCAGGTGGTTTAGATCGACGTTCGCAGTGCAGATGGAAGTGATGGGTGCCTTTACAATCATTGATACCACAGCGATTGTTCTCCGGACAATTCTTCCCTTGATGACCTGATCTCAAGCAACGATAACAAAGTTCATTCTTTTTTGCGATTTCCCACCTAGCTCTTGATGCTGGTCACTATCCTCAAGCTTAACCACAACGTCAGTTAAGCGATCCGAAAAAATCTCCAACTCCTTCAGGTTAGTCTCCTCGAAAGGAGACGCACGTAAAATGGTTTCGAGGTGACGTTGCAGAAGTCGCTTTTCACCTCCGTACTTCTGATCAAGTTTCTCTCAAACAGTTACTAAAGAAACATTGAAAGGCATTGTTCGCATTCTTTTAGTATGTATTTAATAGTTCGGTATTTTGATTCTGTAGCCCGCGCACGTCTTCACTTCTTCACTCATGGGCCGTGTTAACACAAACGAATTTTCAGCTGCTCGGCGACTTGAAAACAATCCAATTGTGTTGTTGTATTGCTGATTTGTTAAAAGTAGTCTTAGCCGTTGAGTGACTGAAAAAACTAATTCGCTCGTGAAAACTATGAGGGGTCATCTCCGCCAAAATCCTGTTTCTAATTCTGTTATGTAGAACTTGTATATTTTATTACTTTACAGCAAATTCTTTTCTCAAAACAGTAAAACTGAAATTATACCAACAGAATAGAATTTAGGGAATCAGAACGGAATTTGAACCAACAAAACAGAATTTAACACATCGTAACACAACAGAACAGAAATTGGGGCAATAGAACGGAAATTGACGATGTCCCAAATTCTGTTCTGTTTTCCAACGAACCGAGTGGAACCTGGGTAAGAACCAGTTGCACATTATAATTTATGATGATTAAGTGTAAAATGGGGGTGGCAGGCCTGCACGACTCTTACCTCGTGTTTTTATTGCCATTTGCTCCTTCTATATGTTTTTAACGGGTATTTTACATTTAGCCGTTTGTTAAGGAGGATTTTAGTGACTGTAGAGTGTAGACTGAGTTTTAAAACATTTCAAAAGCCGCATGCAACGGACTAGAGGTCAAGTCTGTCGGTTGTAGTTTCCCGTGGTGTTGCGCTTGTAGATTTTGACCTCATTTTAGCGTCCTTTTTTGCCTGGCGGTTGTTGTGTTGTTTTCGCCATTACCATCGGCATGTAGGTTTTTATGTAGGAAAGGTTTGAATTTTTCTAACTTTTCTCTCTGAAATACAGGACATGACAGGATCTGAAATGATCTGTTGGCCGTGAATGTCTTTCCTGCTATTTATGTCACGCTGGGCCCAGCTATTTTAGATTTGTCTTTGCAGGATTTTAATTTTCAGGATCCAAGCTTTTTAGCAGAGAGAGTTGTAGCTTAATAAGCTATTCAACTTGTAGAGAGTTGAAGTTTGTCGGCTCAGTCAAGGCTGTAATTTTAGCTTCTTTCGCTACGCTTTATAGCTGCGTGGAGCTCGCTGTTTATAATAAAACCTCCGTTGGCAATAATTTTGACAGTCTGGCGACTGCTTCGTTTACGCAACTATTTCATTCAGGCAAGAATGAATGAACCTCATCAGTTGCCGGGTTTGTATTTGCTAGTTGCTACCTTTTCAGCAACGCATATTTTTGTTGAGAACGGTTAAACCATTCTGCTCGGCATAATTTTCAAATATGTATTTATACCCTTGGTGTGGATCGCTATTTATGTAAAAACAATTTTACTTTTCTGGCATTAAAGTTGACCGTTTATTGTTATACTATAAAACAATTTTCAAAACAAATTGCCTCTGAATGGATACGATAACCTCATGCCAGAGTGATTTTATCTCAATCCGGACTATTTGAGGACCGTGCCCGGCAGTCTGAGCAGAAATTTTCCAAGTGTCGTGAACATCGGGCGATTTTTATGGTATACCCAAGCATGGATATTTCGTCAACTGGAAAATCAAAATAATTTTGGGAATCGCTTGACATTTCTACTAAGAGGTTTGAGTGAGACATTCAGTCAAAATTCTGTGAAAATTTCTGACTGCCGGGCATGAGGCCGTGCCCGGCAGTCTGTGCAGTGTCGAGAACATAGCGATTTTATAGTATGCCCAAGCTTGGATATTTCTAAACGAACATCGAATACTCTCAAGGTTTAAAAGAGCCTTTCAGTGAAAATTCAATGAAAATTTCTGACTGCCGGACATTTTAATAGTCTATTTGAGACCGTTGTTGAAAATGGAATAAATTTCCTTTGAGCGGGAAGAATCATCATAAATTATAATGTGCAACTGGTTCTTACCCAGGTTCCACTCGGTTCGTTGGAAAACAGAACAGAATTTGGGACATCGTCAATTTCCGTTCTATTGCCCCAATTTCTGTTCTGTCGTGTTACGATGTGTTAAATTCTGTTTTGTTGGTTCAAATTCCGTTCTGATTCCCTAAATTCTATTCCGTTGGTATAATTTCAGTTTTACTGTTTTGAGAAAAGAATTTGCTGTAAAGTAATAAAATATACAAGTTCTACATAACAGAATTAGAAACAGGATTTTGGCGGAGATGACCCCTCATAGAAAACACGGCCATGTCTCAGTCGGCCACCTATTAAGCGGCCACCCCCTGTTAAGCGGCCAGTTATCAAAGTCCCGAATTTATTGTCAGTATAATACTGTAAATAAAACCCCTATTAAGCGACCACGGCCACCTTTTGGCAGTCCCGATGAGGGTTTTTCTATTGTTTTTACTCCTATTGTGCTATTATGCGGCCAACAAAAATTTAGTTCGTAGTTTGGCCTTGTTTTGAAAAACCTGTTGACAGACAAGAGTCCAAAATAATAGGTGACAAATGATTAAATAATCAAACACACATTTATTATCATCTTGGAGTAATTGTGTTGTCACGTATTGTACTGTATTTTGATTTTCTGGTAATAACCCTACACCGCACATTATGCTAATTTCTGATGAAACCCCTATTAAAGCGGCCACTAAATAGGGGTTCGACTGTGTAGAACACATTATGACAATTTTAACTGTTTATAAGCGTTCTTAAATACAATGGAGCATTTTGGGACTCAAATGACAATGGCCATGGCAACAACCAAACAAAAGAAGTTAATTTTAAAAAATTATTTTGTACTGGTACACCAATATGGAGGCTACCCGGGGTGGTGGGGGTGGGTGGTGGTGAGGGGGGGGGGGGGGGGGGGGGGGGGGCGGTGTACTCAAAAAAGTTTTATACGAGGACGCTCCGCCCAGAGGTACAACCCCTTACCCTTTTATATACCATTTTTGACAGAAAAGGTACTCATTTCATGTACTTTCCATAGAAAATGGTAACCCTTTCAGCAGGTTATTGATTTACATAGTTGTGCGGTTTCTGCTGTAAACACCTAAATGACAGTTTCCCCTTCCTTTTCTGTACTTCAGCGCGTGAAATTCCCACCCTTTCTTTCAGTTCAACTCGTAAAGACCCTACTCTCGTAATGATCTGATTTCATCTGGAAGGAAACTTTCTTGAGATAAAGCGAACACAGTTTTCCATAGCGTGAAGCTCGGGAATGTAGGGTCGGTCGCCAGATCTCCCCACTGGGCAAGAACAATTTTTATCGTTCTTGCTTTAGCCAATGTCAGGGCATCTTTGACGACCATTTCAGATATTTCTGGCATTTTGATATACCGCTTTTGCTTTGAAAGTAGAAACGTCTAAATGTTTGTCGTATATTTCGAAAGGCAGCCTTTTAGTTTCTTTGGAAATCTTTGCAGCTCCATTTTCCTGAAAAAAAAACACGTACCGTTAGCAAATATAGTCCCCTATACCGGATATAAAAGTTGATTGTGTGCTGAAATGCAGCGAGGCGCGAACTGAGACTGGAGTTAACACAGCATGGCGAGCACCCAAGCAAACGTATTGCGGCTCTAATTTGCCCAAGTATTTATAAACACGGTGAACTTGCTAAAAGTCTCTAAAAAGCTCTAACTGAATCAACTTACCAGGATAATTGGGAAGCAAGGATCCATGATTTGCCCGCTCGAGTAGCACACTCAGCGGCCATTTCAAATAGTCACCACCATGGATAGTAGAAGGAGCTGGATTGGAAACTACGTGACGTCACGCGAGCAACTGAGTGGAAATCCGTGACGTCACGTCAAAAACCAAAATAAACATTTTTGCGCTGCTGAATAAATTTCATGCGACCGGCGAATTAAACGGAAGATGGAGGTCGAAGAAGCGTTTGAAGATTGGGAATGGGATGAAAGTACGATGGTTGAGGTAGAAGGATTGCTAAAAGATGCAAACCTGGCCACACAACAGGCGAAACACGATGCGAGCCGCGACGCCGACGGTGAAAGCTCAAGCGATGAAGAAGACGAAGATGATAGCGGAGGATTCAAGTGTAGTACTTGCGGTAGGATGTATCATGTTAAAGGCTGGCTTTTGCGACATCAATCCGTATGCACTGGTATGAAAGAAAAGTCGACGAAAACTTCTAATAATCCGAAAATGTCGCAGAAACAAGAGCGAGTTCGACAAATTTTAAGTAACATGGGATTTACAGATTTTTTTCACGATAAATTGAAGACATTTGTTCGGGACTTTCTGATTGAAATTATAGCTACACCAGCCAATGTAGTTGAACTTAGAGGACAACGATTTGGTTCATGTCAACAACAAGCCAAAGAGTTTTTCAAAGAACTAGAAAAAGGAGCAGAGCTCCAAACAAATAATGTAGCTTACATATTTCTTGAGTATGTTGCGCAAAATTTGTGGACAATAACTTTTGCCAGGGACTATCTGTCTAGTTCATCGAGGAGAGAACAGTATGTTGCCGAACATTTTTACGCGTTTAGACAATCAAGCGAACTCCTATCCAAATGGGATGAAACAAGAAGGGTTCTTGACATTGAATCTAAAGATACTCTTATGCTTCAGAAATTGATTGCTGCAATTTTTGACGCCATAAGCCAGCATCGATCGAAATCTGTGACCAAAGCATTACAGATTCGGGAAATGTATGCAGGTGAAACCACCAGTAAACCTTCCCTTAATTCTACAGAAAAAAGCATCGTATCATACATTGCTGGTTACGTTGTTCGGAAGACCAGGGACAGACTTAAACGACAACGAAAGTCAGAAAGGCTCGAAACAATAATTAATGGGATAAATCATATGATACCAGGGGGTGTTGGACAGCAGACTCCAACAATGACATTTCCAAACTTAATGACACAATATTTGACAAGGGGTGGACTAGCTCAAGTGGACCAGGCAACATTTAACTTCTTTTGTTACCTTGAGGTTTCCATCCGGCCTTTTCTCAATCTGTCAAGCTTTCGATCCAATACCAGGAGTTCTGACGCAGAACTACTGACCCAGTTGGTGGAAAACTCTTCCCTTCTGCAAGAGACCTGGCCTTACACTAGGACACTTCCCATTGAAGACAGCAATCTACTTCTTAATCTTTGTGTTAACTTGTATTTTCGTGTAAGAAAGTGGGCCTACCTTAAGGTGTACAAAGAACACAGGAAATTGAAAGACACACAAGCACTCTTAAAGGATGCAAGCAAATCTGGACCATCTGTGGATTTACATGGTAAAGACAGTATTAGGCAGGCTTTGATGTATTACCAAGAGTAAATCTGTGCTAGTTTTCTTTGTATTTTACATCACTGTTTTGATTCACAAAACCCCTGAAATAGGTGTCAAATCCAATGTTTTATCTCAGGTTATTGTTTTCTTCATTCTCATAACCTGTACATGTTTTATCATGTAGTGACATTGTAGGGGGGAAAGTAAGGTGCTGGTAGCAACATGTATTGTGGCTTAACATGGCTATTACAGTTTACGTTCTATGCACTATTTGTAATTTTCCAACCACTAATGCTTGGGTACCCAAACTTAGTAGGGTGTAAGGTTAACTTAAGGCATTTACATTTTGACATTTTTGTCGAGCTAAGTGTCATTGCTATGGCAACATGCTGGTTATAAACCAGCCTTAAATCGGTTTCAGAAAATTACTCAAATGTAAACACTGGTCAAAATGTAACTGAACAAAGAGATTTTCCAAAATTTGTTGTTTTGTAATGTTATGTGAAAATATCCCGTATGTTCTGCAAATTATAGTGTTCAGCCATTAATGTTTTGAAATTCTGTATTTTTTAAGAAATCAGCACATTTCCAAGCAGTCACTAAAATACTCACTCACTGTAATTTTTTCGGCAAACTGTGCATGTATTGCATTTATCTGGGTTCTCTATCCAAAGACAAAAATGACCCAAAAAGGTGGACACTGTACAGCTATCCCACTATCCAGAGTCCTGAAAGTGACCTATTGTTGTTTTTTAAGTGATGCAGCTGGATTATCGTTATAACTAGTGATCTGATTGGCCTAAACTCAAAACCCGCTAAAAAGTTAAGGTTAAAGGTGCATTTTGTCTATGTTTTTTTTTTAAGGTATCAAGTAATTTGAGACCCAATCACACAACATGCAATTTTTAAAAGATATTGTATTTGGGGAACTTCACCAAAGAAGCAAAATTATTAGCTATTGCAGTCTTCTGCTATTTTGATTGGTTAAGCATGAACATTTCCACAAATTTATTTGCCGCAAATGGATTTTCTTTATTTTTATACTGAAATATAATTATGAACCAACAGCCCCTCCTCTATTCTTGAAACCAAAGATATTCTATGTGGGAAAGAGCCAATGCCGCAGAACAAGGAAGTTTATGGTAGTTCTTATGTGGAGCATTACTTAATAACTTCTTTGTAGTCAACTGGGCCCTTTAATTGTCACCTGATTTTGTCCATATTGTATAAACAAACTGGAATCCCTGTAAAAATTCCTTGTTTTGATATAAAGACACTCTTCTTTTATGGGATTGTAAAATGGTGTTAGATGAGGACACAGCAATTCCAGCTTGTATATCTTATGAAAAATTATGAAACACACAAAAAAAAAACACGATATACATTGTACTGTATTTTTAATTCAGCATTAGACAAAACAGTAGTTCTGTACAATCATGTAGTTTTAATGCTCCTTATCTGTAAGCAAATATAATTTAGAGTATTCAAAGAAGCATGAAATGCACTCATTATTGTGTAAACAATATGTGAATACCTTTTTAAAAGTGCATTAAACAATGAATGGGCATGAATACATATATACAACATAAATTGATTAATAAATAATTCCATAATACATGATAATTAACAATTGAGAGTACAAGGCCATGTTTTCTATGGGTAAATACATGTAGTCAGTGAGGCACAGCAGAGTTGACTATTTCTCATAATAAATGTGGAAGAGTAGTCCAATAATGTTTTGTTAGACAAATAAATGATTGCAATCAAAAAACTATTTACAGGAAATATTATAAGAAATAGTTAAATAAATTTTGACTTTCCAACAACAGCACATGTGCTTGCATGATCAGCACATAGTCATTTTGACAACTGAGCAAACTGGTAAAATGTAGTACCTTGTACATAGGATTCTAGGCCTAAGAATCTATGTGATGTCTACGTGACATCACCCGAGCAACCAAGTGGAAATTCACGACGTCATACCAAAAACTGAAACATTCATATTTTGACACTTTGATGTTACAGATTTTTGCCTATTTCCATTTGGTCTGCTGGGTTGGTACATGTATTTCTAGGCCAAAGCCACCTACGTACAATGTACATCAAATGCAATATAGCAGCAAGTTGCATGACATGTAGTGTGAGGTTTGGAAAATATGGTCACTATGACATGCCTTAGTTACTTTCAGGAGACGATATTTAAGGGGCATCACAGAATCAAATGGCCTGTAATAGAACTTGGAAGAAAACAATGATATTACTCACACATTGGACTGACTAACTTTGCCTTAATGCAACTATCCGCCATTTATGCATTTGGTGTACTTGAATGTGGTCTAATTCTTTCTTTAGTTTGAAAAGTTTTAAACAAGTTCAATTTTCATTTATCTCTGATTCATTACCATGTTCTGAGACAATGGAAAACAAAAATCAAACTGCAGTTTAAGGATTTTCAAACCAAATAAAAATTTGAACCACAACATATTCCATGGATGAAAGTGCTCCATGAGAAAAACAGCTATTTATTTCCTGTGAACTTTTGTTATCTGTAAATTTGGTTCCAGATTCTGCAAATCACCAGCAGTTCTCTTGATCCTTCGAACAGTTTTAATAGCATGAGACTGGGAGAATACTGAACTTGTATAGCTCTGAATAAACTCTTTACAAGTGAAAGCTTTATAAGCCCCCCTCTTTTGCCTTAACTTTCCAAAAAACTTTTCAAGTAGATCTTGGTTGAATTTTGTTGCAACCACATAATCGACACCTGGAATTGTGAGAGAAAACCTGACCACCTCCACAAAAGATTTCACACAAATTTGTAGCCCTTCCCATGTTTGGTCACTCAAAAAATACTGTTTTCGCTCGCACAGTGGGACATCTGTTTGGTTCATGGCCCAGTCCTTCCAATCCTGGAAGTACTTTAAAAACTCACCTTCCAGCCAAACAAGTCTTCCATCTAATGGATTGCGATATACACTCTTGAATTCAAACTGAGTGTACACCCTGTTTGCATTTAAGCAATCAAAAAATTCATTCATGTTCTGAACAAACTTTGCAGTCTCTTCTGTGCCTCTCTTACCTTGAATAGTGATTGCATTAGCAACTCTATTGCTAAAGACCTGTGCTGCTAGATACACTCTCATCCTTAAATATGGGTTGAGAAATAAATGGTCAGTAGTTAATTTATGTAGCAAGCGCAGGCCAGATGCATTTGATTCATCTATATCATTCTCAAAAGCATCAATGAGTTGCAGCCAAGTTATCCACATGTTGTTGTTTTTCAGCTTCCTTGTTTTGTTCCTCCAAAAGCTGTTTTCCTAGTTGTTACGTGTGGTTTTAAGTAAATGCACTGGATCACAAATGAAGTAGATTGACCTCCCTTCCTGAGCATATGGATTACTGGTCTTAAAAATAAGTGTGCCTTTAGGCGTACCTGGCGGGCAATGAAATCGGTAAAATTTACGGTGTGGTGAGGCACCATCACATGTGCTAGTTAAAACCTTAAAATCCCGCTGTTCTAATTCTTCAATGGACTTCCAAAAAACATTAAACAATGCATAGGACTTAATGGTAGTTGTAGGAAAAAATGCCACAGGCATTTTCCAGTCTGAGAAAAGACTTACTGCCATAAATACAAACATGTGTGTTGCTTCCTCTGGAGCTGTAGAGCTGACCTCAGATGACAATGACCTATCAAGTTCATCAATGCTGTTTTGGGTTGCTCCTAGGTCAACAAATCCAATCAACTTACCTGCATCATCAAAAACGAGATCCTTCCTCACAGAAACTTCATCATGTATAATACCCAACCAAGAATCACACTCTTTGGGGTCTGACCTTTGCAGAAAATCTTTCTTAACTAAATCTAAAAATGATGAATCAAAACCTAAACCCGACTTATAGCAATTACTGTAATCTCTAAGTGTTCGACTATCTGGCAAAATGAGGATCCCACTATCCTTGAGCTGTTGGTAAGCCTTTGGAGATGTGGAATATAACTCAAAACACCATCGTATAACTAGCGGGTGCCATCGTCTCCCCCTGTTGTCTGCACATACCATAACCTTTTCTTGTTCTTTCAAGAAAAGAGATCTGAAATCTTCTTTAGCGCATTGGTCTGACTTGAGTTGTGAGAAGAGTTCTTCTATCAGCTTACTATCCTCCTCGTGTAGGGATATCAACTCCTACAGAAAGGCAATCAAAATCCAAAAATTAGTAATGGAGTGGGGACCGAACATGATTTCCCTCTCCACATTGATCCCCAGAAACCATAACTTATACCGCTAAAACCCCTCTTATATTTTTCCTCAGTTCCCACACTATAAACAACAGTTGAACAACATCTCATTTCTCAAATTGCTCCCTATCTACCAGTACTTGTTTCCAATGCATATTTCGAAATTATTAATTTGTCTGTCCTCTTATACATGTAGATAATTTGATCGACAACATATAAATAACACCTATTCTATACAATGGGCTCATATGACATGGAACTCTTCTTACATTAAGTCCCCCAACCTGAATGGGCAGCTTACAAAATATTTCAGATATGAGAAAAATTACCAATTTCACCATCACAGCATTAGTAAGTATATATAAAATTATATTATTATTAACTATGTTGTGATGAAGAAAGATTATTGATACACCTTCTTGAATTTTTGTTCCAAGCCACTGTTTTTTTGCGACAACTTTCGCCTCTCCTCTCTACAGTTTTTCACTCGTAGTTTCCTATCTTCATCACTTAGATATCGCCAGGGACAGTGACTGTCTGCACTGGTAGTACTACGAGGCAGCTTATTGAACTTGGAATGTTGATTTGAAAGCATTGTTAAAAGTGTCTTCTTAAATTTCTTGCAAGGCTCACAGATGTTGGTGAAACCCATACCATTGCAATCCACTGATCTGATACATATGTTATTCTCATTTAATTTTCCCCTTATTCCTCCTTGTTTATCTTTGAAAGTTCCATTTCTACCACCAGACATGGCAAGTTGACGCAATTTGTCATCACAAACTATACCAGGACAAACAGTGCACTGATCAACATAGTCCAAGAGCTTGATAAAATTCTCCAGAGTACTGGCGTTACTGGGAATGTCTTTCAATGTGCTTTCAGGTACATGAATGTTACATGAGTACAATTTAAATGTATAGTCCAGATTTATTATGATGGTTTTTTCTGGCACAGGCGGTGTAACTTCATGGATAAAAGTGCAGATCATCAGAAACAGATTGGTGTGTTGGATTAGGTTCCACTTGGAATTGAAAACATTATCCTTGGACAGTATACGAAAGACAGATGAGTAATTGTGGATGGAAGGCTGATTAAGGACTGCAGAAGGAATGTTACGGAAAGAGAACTGATATTTAGAAGGAAGGGCAGAAGGAGTGGAAGAAATCTCGCTAGGTGGCACTTGCCTGTTTTCTTTATTTTCTTGCTTATACTTCCAGTGATTGTATTTTCGTTTTCTGCCAATCTTTCCCATCTTGAGATCTGCAACATTAAATAAATAACCAGCTTACTACGCTTCGAACCCACAATAAGATAACTGATAGAGTGAAATAAGTACATAATTCGATCTGTGCACTCTCTACTATCCATGCTCGCACACACGGCCGCAACATATGAAAAGTAGACCTCTGTTTTCAGATGTTCAAAATACTTCCATTGCTAAAAAAAAATGTCCAAGCCACAATGTAATAGTTGAACGATCGTTTCAAACTTCGAATTTAATATTTAACACAGAGGAAATACGGAAAAAACGAATCACAAAATCACAAACTTATCAATGAAATAAGACCAAAAACAAGCCATTTTTGGGACTCAATTTAAGCTGTTCTCATAAGAAATAAGTGTCGGTCAAAACATTCTACACTTACCTTAGGCTTTCATCTGTGGCTTAGGCGAGTCGTTTTGGCCAGAAAAGAAAACAGAGTAGTTAAATCGTTAAAAAGGAGTACAGACATAATTAAAAACATGGAGGATTGAAGCCAACAAAGCAAAAACAATAGGAGATTGACCATACTTACGCCATATTTACGCCACTTTCTTCGTCACAGATTTCCACTAGGTTCCGCCATCTTGGAATGAGCAATCAGCCAATCGTCGTGCTCAAAATACCCCACGTGATCAATAGTTTCCAATCCAGCTCCTTCTACTATCCATGTCACCACGTATCTCTTTGGGTGGACTTTCAAAGCCCTCGGAATCTCGCGGGGTTCTGGTGTATCGAAAACCGTACCATTTTGCCGCATTTTCATTTGAAAATGTAATGCTGTCAGTGCTGACTAGCCAGATGGTTCTAGAGAGATCATCCAGTTTTACGGTGTAAACGCGGTCTCATGGCAGAAGCTGCAACTCGCTACATAGTTGGGTTGGGAATGGTTAGATTCAAAAGCATGACTGAAGACTTCTGGGAGGCACTCGCAGTGTATTAGGGCTCGCCGACTATTTTAATTTTATGTTTTGATGTTTACTTGGCTATTTAAATGCTGGCTGTACAATGAAACAAACCTTTTACAAAGCGATTGATTAGAGTCATTAGAGACACGACAACGGTCCACTGAGAGAAGCGCACTGTTATCGATTAAAAAAGAAATATACATTTTTTAATTGAAACGATAGACAACGCTGATCTTCCTTGCCCAATGAATGTATCTTTTATTTCTGCGGTTAAACGATTTACGCCAGTTTTCTAAGGTAAACAGTAACTAAAACTAAACCAATAGAAGTGCGAAAAGGGCGCATCATATATTTGCAAAGTTTATAAAAAATGTTTACTAGGACTAATAAAATAATATGGCAAACAACTTTACCAGCCAAAAATTACATTTGTTAACAAATGTTATAAAATTTACCAATACGAATAGTAGCAGTTCGGCATCGGACTGCAAAAATTCAGTCTCTCTTTTCTCTCACGAGCAGGCAAACATGCGAGCGAGCGCGAAATTAAATTGCCTGCCATGTCTCCTCGCGTGATTGCCTGCTCGACTGTCTGAGAGAAAAGAGGGACTACTCGTTTTCTAAAATCTATCATGCTATGAAAACAACGCTGATTATAGTTTCAATAATACCTAGAGCCAGAGCAAAAGTCAGAGAAAACGAAAGAACGAGCGTGTAATTGTGATCAATACTCTAATGAGTATTCCTCGTTGGCAATTTAAAATTGGAGCTGAAACTGCTGACTTAGAACAAAGCCGACAAGGAGTGATCGAAAATGATGCGGCTAAAAATCGGGCTTGCCAGAAATTGAATCGTCCAGGAGTCTCATAAAAGCTCTCCAACTTCAATGAGAAACACCGAACAAGCGCGGTACTTGTTTGTTTGTGTTCGATAGTCTCAGCGAGTCTCGGATTTTACCATTCGAGACCCGACTATTAAAACAGTCTCGGCGAGTCTCGGATTTTATCATTTGATACGCGACTACCAACCCAAAATGTCTGTTTTACTTGGGCAGGGGCGTAGCCAGGAATTTTTCAGAGGTACGCACGATCACTGTTTTCAAACACTCCCCCTACCTCCTTCCCCACGCTCAAGTCCCAAATCTTTCTTTTTTTCCTACTTTTTCAGGTACGCACGTGCGTATGTGCGTACAGGTAGCTACGCCCCTGTTGGGGAACGGACAAACTTAATTGACATAAAGCGGCGGATTATAACGCGTGTGGTCAGTTGCGGCGGATATTCTCTGCTGGAGCGAAATTCAAATATGAAAGGAATGCGGGGTAAAAAACCCCGCATTCCTTAAAGGTACATACTTTCAGATCCCGCTGCAACTTGTCATAGTAGAGAACATGGAAAAGAACAAGAGGCCCAAAAAATTCCTCAATTGATTCATAGCGCAATGATAGAAACGGAACAGATACGCAAAATCCGTCCAATTCGTCCTTTCCCTCTTCAAAACTCAACTTGTTCTTGCAATTAAGTAATGATCCGCATAAGAAGGATAGCTAGTGTTGAACGGCAATGCACGATGGAATGTCATTGTTACAACTAGTGATCTCATTGGCCTAGACCTAAATACTGCTAAAAAGTTAAGAGCAAATCCGTGCAAAAATCAAACATTACACGGCAAAGTTAAAAAACTAAAATTCGCTCTTCTTTTGCATACAGGTAGCCTTTAGTAAGTATACAATTGCTGTGTAGTTTTTTTCTTGAAAAACTTATTTGTCTCTGGGAAAACGAAAGCATTAGTTTTCAGCCCGGGGTTCGATTTGGCGACACCAAACAGGCTTAAAATAAGTCATGATTCACTCGACTCCGTATCAAAACTACTACGCAAGATAAAGGTGTCATAGCTCCGATTTGTTGTACAACTTGTCACAGTCTAAATACCATGATTTCATAAAAATTAGATTAATCTAAGTATTCAAATGAAGTCAAAAGCTTATGGCTCTCCCGTTCTCCGTAAAACGGTAGGCGAAAAACAGCGATGATTTTGAGCATGTGCCTTTGTTCAGAATTTCGTAATATTACGAATGGCAATACTAGAGTTTAGTTTGGGGAAATTAATTTGGGATTTTTAAGAATTTGTTGAAAATCGTGAACGAAAGACGTAAAATCACGCCATCTTGTGCGTGCGTGACCAACCGACAAAAACAAAAACGTTTTTCCTTGAGAAATCTTGGCAACTCTGACGCCAAAAAACAAAAAACAATGAAAATATACAAACCTTAACTTGGATATGACATTCTTGAATGTCTATAGTGTTTCGTTTTGACGTCTGTTCAATTTCATTTGTGAAGTTTATCATGAACAGTGAAGCCCGTAGCCACGATCAAAAACGCTTTTAAAAACTTTTCGCTGAATTCTTCGTAGCTCACTTTGCACTTTCGTACTCTTTATACTGTTGATACAATTTTTTACCAGATTTCTGGCGGAAACTGTAAAAGGGCTGACAATAAAGCGAACTAGTTCAAGCATGTGTTCCCAGTTTTCCATCCTTGCACAACCGTGAACCGTTTTGAGACTATATGCAAATTACGTCTCAAATCTGCATATCAGGTTGAGCAAGCGTTCGTGACAGTCACGGTTGGTACATGGGTGGATAAGGTATTCATTGGGTCTTTTTGCCATATGTTTCATGTATTTTTTTTTTAGAAACGCTTACTGTCGCGCTATGTACAGTGCGGTATGCTTCAAGGCTCTGAACACTGTGTGACTGCAGTACCTGAACTAGAGAAAGCAGAACTTTCCCAAACGTTTTCTGCCCCATCTCTCCCGGTGCATGGGCCCTGGAAACGACACCAGAGGGTGTATTGGACTATCATATATTGTACAAGCGATGTAGCACTCGCTTAAAGTGGAATGAAATTATGTATGTATGATAGATGGGAGGTACTGTTGTAATTGGAAGGTTTCAAATAAAACTGTTGTTGTTTGTTGTTGTTGTTGTTGAAAACCCCTAAGAATTCAGAACGCGGAAGATTCTTTGTTCCATGGTTTCCTAATTTTCTTTCTAGCACCAGTAGTCCATAAGGGTGTTTTAGAGTTAAATGCCTTATAGCTCTCCTACAATATACACCAAAAAAATATCACATCAGTTTATTTTCTTTTCATTATATTGGCATTAATTAATTAATTGATTAGTTGATCAATAATATTTCTTAATGCTGTGCATGAAACGTGCCTTGCATTTATTCTTTTCCGCTAGTTTTCAATGTGTTTTTAACTTCATTTTATTGTCTTTATTTTTTTTTCGTCTGCAATTTTCCGCAGGAATTGTTTTTTTTTATTGGCCCGACCTCCCCCTTAAAAAACAGAAAACGGTAATACCAGAGCAAGGAATAAGCGGAAAGCGCGAGTCATGTATGTCAGTCGGCTAAAGAGAAGATTAACCGAAATATTTTTTTCATTAAAAGCGGGACAATGAAGGAGGAATGTTCCTCTCACAACTAAAGCATTGTCGATTGTCACACTCTAGAAATGAAACTAGGGCTGGCCTGTCTTTGTTGTTGTTTTACCATAGCAGTCCAATCAGATACCAGAAGCGGAAGTAGAAGACTTTATAAAACTCTAAAAATAAAAACAATGTGATGGATAAAAATGTATATAAAATAAATGTAAAAAAATGTAAATGGATAAAAATTTCTCAATCTTTGTACCTGCGTTCTCGTTTGAAAGATTATTTGTGTAGCTTAACATGTGAAATCTAGGCCGACAAGATCCACCCCACCCCAACCCCACCCATGTAATAAATATTGGTTTTCTGTCAATACTGTATTTTAAAACCCACGAGATCTCTTTCCTGTTTTGAACTGTATTAATTGACGGCTTCCGAACAACACTCATCAAACTTCAAGAAAAAAAATATGGAATTTTGGCCACTGAGAATAGTCAGAATACCTTAATATCCACCCTGTGTACCAACCGTGACTGTCACGAACGCTTGCTCAGCCTGATATGCAAATTTCAGACGTAATTTGCATATGGTCTCAAAATGGTTCACGGTTATGCAAGGATGGAAAACTGGGAACACATGCTTGAACTAGTTCGCTTTATTGTGAGCCCTTTTACAGTTTCCACCAGAAAAAATTGTATCAACAGTATAAAGAGTACGAAAGTGCAAAGTGAGCTACGAAGAAATCAGCGAAAAGTAAAGCGGTTTTGATCGTGGCTACGGGCTTCACTGATCTTCACTGTTCATGATAAACTTCACGAATGAAATTGAACAGACGGCAAAACGAAACAATTTGGACATTCAAGAATGTCATATCCAAGTTAAGGTTTGTATATTTCCATTGTTTTTTGGCGTCAGAGTTTAATTGCCAAGATTTCTCAAGGAAAAACGTTCTAAGTGTTTTTGTTGTTGGTCACGCACACACAAGGTGGCGTGATTTTATGTCTTTCGTTCACGATTTTCAACAAATTCTTAAAAATCTCAAATTCATTTCCCTAGACTAAACTTTACATATTTTGAAAGATCGTCAATTCTAGTATTGTCATTCGTAATATTACGAAATTCTGAACAAAGGCACATGCTCAAAATCATTGTTGTTTTTCGCCTACCGTTTTATGGAGCACGGGAGAGCCATAAGCTTTTGGCTTCCCTTGAATACTAAGATTAATCCAATTTTTATGAAATCATGGTGTTTAGACTATGACAAGTTATACAACAAATTGGAACTATGACAGCTTTTTCTAGCGCAGTAGTTTTCATACGCGAGTCGAGTGAATCATGACTTATTTCAACCCTGTTTGCATGTGTTTGGGATTGCCAAATTGTGCCCTGAGATGATAACGACTTTCTTCGTTTTTCTTTGGAAACAAATGGATATTTCAAGGAAAAAACTACATGGCATTCATGTACTTACTATAGACTATCTATATGCAAAAGAGGAGCGAATTTGATTTTTTTCAGCTTTGCCGAAGATTTGCGATTTTGTTTGATTCTTGCAGGGATCTGCTCTTAAGGTTTAAGGTGCATTTTGTCTAATGTTTTTAAGGTTTCAAGTAATTTGACAACATGCAAGTTTTAAAAGAAATTGTATTTGGGGAACTTCATCAAAGAAGAACAATTATTAGCTATTGTCTTCTGCTATTCTGATTGGTTAAGCACAAATATTTCCTAAAATCTGTTTGACGCAAATGGATTTTCTTTATTTTTATAATGAAATATAATTATGAACCATCAGCTCCTCCTCTATTCTTGAAACCCAAAACATTCTATGTGGGAAAGAGCCAATGCCGCAGAACAATGAAGTTTACTATAGTTCGTATGTGGAGCATTACTTAAATCAACTTTAGATAGCACACATACACACACTGCAAGTTCCGTTTCCATTAAAACTGCAAATGCTACTAATAACAAATTCGACAACTGAAACTGAAATCGACAACCACTGCAAGTTTAACTCTCATAAAACGTCTGTATTCATGGTGGATACCAAGGATTTCACGGTTTGTTCGGAAACGTGAAACATTGATTTACTTACTGATATAAGGGCTGGGTGAAGGGATAGTAGTCCGAAATGAACATCCACTGCAAGTTCCACCATCGACAGGTATCTTTATTGGGGGATGGATACTACGTATTTTGCAGCTGGTTTTTCGAAAATATGAAAATATAATGACTCTCGTCGCTTTTCGTTCTCATATTTCCATGAAAGATGCTGATCCAAGAAACTTTGTCACTTCAACCTGTTGCACAGCAATATTATCTAGCGTAATTATATCACTAACAGTAATGGGTTTTTGCCTTGGTCGAAAAAGAATGTAGTTTGTTTTGGCGACGTTGAGTGATAATTTGTTTACTTTAAGCCATTCAGATATTTTTGATAATTCACAATTCATGACACGTATGAGCTGATTACGATCTTTATGAGAATAACAAGAAGCTGTACACAGTATGAACTCGTGGCGTTTTTAAATTATTGCAGCATTGTTTCCCGAGTGTTTTGAGTGCTTTTACGGAGAAACAGAAGCTTAAAATTATGTCTAATCAAAGGCTCCTAAGAGACAACCCGTGTAGAAGAAATGTGAACGCGTAACGCAATATTGCCGTAAGCTTACGTTTCCACGCTGACACGGTTCGATATTTAAAAAAAAATAAATAAACGTAAGGATTTTTGACGAACGGGAAAAAAAAACAGAACATCACTTTCATAATGTCCAGTCCGAAGGAAAAAAAAAAACAGGACAAAAAAAAAAAAATGAGAAAAAAAAGAAGTCTCGAGCGTGACTTGAACTCGGGCCGTCCGGGGCTAAGCCAAAACATCTATCCACTGCGCTATCGAAGAACACTTAGTCGATAAGGTCTAAATTTTATTATTTTAAGGTAGATACGCATCAAAACGCGTGTCTCGGTTGAAAAATCCCAAATGCGAAACATCTTTAAGCTTATTGTTATTTATATTCGTATAAATCAAATTAATTATTGTTATCGCTGGATTCACGTTGTTCTTGTTACGAAACGTATTCGTAACAAAGCATTTAATACTCACGAAGTTTACAGCTGATGGAATTGAGGAGCGAGTGAGTGAGTGAGATAATTTTTTTTAGTCACTGTTTCCGATGACCCGTGCATTATGCTTGCGTGTATACACGGGTTTAAAAGTAAGACTACACTACATTCACTACATTCAGTCGCCGACACTTCAAAGCTCGATCGCAAGGAAATTGCAAGTTATATAAAACACAAAACTTGCCGGAACAAAAATCCCGCAGGAATAATATCAAACTGTCCTATCCATCCATGAACGCCTTGCATTGTCTTGAAAACGTGCAATTGTACGCTGTAGTTCTTTACTTTGCTTGTCCCGCTGTCAACACACGGAGAAATTCTGCGGTATGTATTTCATGGCTGAAAGCCATATAGTCGTCGACATAAACTAAAATATGCATGCATAAATTTGCATGCGCTAATGTGACACGAAAAAAAGAAAAGAAAAGTCAAACCCGGATTTACAACTCGTGTGCTTCGCCTCGAGTAAAAAAGGCTAAGTGACATCCGCAAAAAAAAAGTCTTTAACAGATTAGATACATTAGGGAGGTCATTAATATAGATCATAAATAGCGAAAGAATTTTTTTTTTAATCAGCTTAGCTGCAAAATACTAAAAGAAGATTCAAGAACGCATGGTGGTTCTACGAACCAGCTCAAACCAAGAAACAACTTCGATGGATACACTTCGAAAAGACAAACTAAAAAAAACCATCACCAATGCTACAAAGAAGCGTTGGCCGAAAGAAAGAGAGTTTTCAGAATGCTCGGCCTCCTAAGAAAATAAGACGAAAACATGGTGAAAAGCTTCAGACGGAGCAACTCCAGCTCACACGTAAAAAAAGCATTCAGCAAAGACGAAGAAGAAGAAGAAGAATATATTTTCATCATGCCAAAAACGCCATCTTATGTTCCACAACACGTCCCAATTGTAGGTAAGGATCTCCTGAAAAAGTCAATAGGCTGGTCTGCATCTAAAGTGAGTAGCACCGTCGCGAATCAAGCTAAATACTTCAGTGAGATACTCTACATTTCATTTCAATTTCTTAGGATTTCATTCATCATAGCTGCAGTATGATGTAAATTGCGTTTCCCAGTCACTTTGCTTGATGACCCGAGCTGCTCGATAATCGATTCAACCAATTATATCGGAAAGGCCTTTCATTAAACTGGCCCAAACTACAACACAGTATTCGAAAGGGAATAATCCAAGATTTGAAAATAACAAGCACGTCTAACCTGTTTTAAATCAGCAAGGCCAGCTAAGTGATCAATGTGCTTCCACCATGATAAATGCTCATCAACATTAAATCTTTATCTTTATATTAAATCTTTGCCGGATCATCACCCATTTTGAGAGGAAAAGTCAGTTGGGTAGCTTTATATTTAGAACAAACTAATAACTACTCGACGGTTTTAACATTGTTTACAACCGATTTTCACTACATTGTGCAGAGCCGGATTTTTCAAACGTGATTCGCTGGCTATGATTCGCCCGTCCGGACTCCCCAAGATTGATTGATTGATTGATTGATTGACGTCAATTGTGAAGAAATTCGCCCATAAAGTCAGCTCAAAGAGTATATACTTGCTTCTTGAAATAGAAACATCCACAAAAAACTGAGATCTGTAAATTGCCTTCACCATTTTCTGACAATGGGCAAATCATGAATGCTGAATCACGATTGGTGAATCATGGCGGAAGAATCATAGCAGTTTGAAAACAAAAACCGTTCTGGAATATCCTGAAATCCTGGTGGATTTTTTATAAATATTTCAGGAAGTCAGTATTTACTCTTTAAGTTCAGTTTATGTGTGAATTACCTTCTCAATTATCGGATTATGGGCAGACAATGACGAGTGCATCATAACCGGCAAATCATGTTTGTAAACCCGGGTCTGTACACTTCAGTGAAATTGGCTGTAAACTTATCTTAGTGGCAAAGAACCGTTGCTCAATTCCTTTGAACTGACTCGTAACCTTATTTTGAAAATCGACAAAACAAGATGTCGTTATGTTTAAATTTGTGTCATATGCAAATATTCTTGCTTTCGAACTATTAAGAGAGGAATGTTAAACTAAGTAAGGAAGAGCAAAGGCCTTAAAATTTATCCCTGGGACACAAAACAAAAAAGACATATGTTTTGTATTGGAAAGAAAAACATTCACTTCGCACCTCTGTTATCGACCAGTGAGATATGTCTTAAATCATGACAATTTTTGTCGAAACTCAAAAATCACAGTTTTTATAACAAAATATTGTGTTCAATTGTATCAATAACCTTTTCCAGGCGTTCAGATAGTGGGAAGCAAAGGATAGGCGGCACGAAGAAGAAAAAACATCTCGAGTGCTGACGAAGGGGCATAGGAACGAAAGAGAGCAAGGCGAGGGAGCACATTTTTATAACAGATCCATTCCGCCCACTGTACATCATTTACTGTGGCCAAGTAACATGAACTTCGTATTCGCTGTTTGTAGCTTGAATATTTCAATCAACATCGCTGTAGATTTTCCTGGAAGAAATTGAAATTTGCATACATGTATTACAGAGCTTCCAGAAAGGAATACCGTGTTTATATTTTACATTTTTTGCTTAGCGAGAGCACGAGCATGTACATTTTTTTAGCACGATATACCTTTGAACTATCTTTTTTTTTTCGGATTGCCTTGCCGGCAAGGCAGAAATTTGTTCAAGTGGCAAGGTATTATACAGTTCACAATCCGGCAAATGAAATACATCAATAGCTAAATATATTTCTACAACCCGCTAGAATTGTTGTCTTTGACAGTCTTTTTTGAACTTTTTTCAGACTTTCTATTTGTGATTTCAAAATTGGCATTTTTGCCGCCCATTCCTTCGACGAGTCTATAAATTGCCATTGCCGAATCTCCAATACTGTTATTTTGCACCCCGCTAGTCTTTCAATGCGGTTATAAAAGTTTTCAATGAGAAGATTTTCCAAGCAATTTTCTATTACTGACAAAGAATATCCAAAGCCAAGACTCCCATATTGAATTAGACTGCCAGCAGTCCGTTTCTGAAGAACAGACAGGGCGAGCTAAAATGTGATCGAGCGCGCACAGGACAAAAACAAGCTCGGCGAGTCTCGTCTGCGATCAGTCTTTACTGTTTGGTTTTCACACAAGTTCACGACAGTCACTCTGCGCTTTGCCACTCACACTTTTACACGAACACTCGCACGAAACCCGAATAATATCTGGCTATTGACAGGAAAACACACAAGGCAAAAGGGACAGGATGTGTTAAAATGAACCAATCATGGCGTATACCAGGAGCTGGTATACCAGAATGACGTTTTGTTAAGAATGTTTACAGGTGTTCACACACCGCCTCTCCCCAGTCTCTCCTCGTTTCCCCACTCGTTCGCGCGCCGGTTTTTAGCTGCTGCGGCCGGCTCCAAAATATTAACGCCTGGAACAGGCCGCATCAAAGGCTTTCTTAACTAGGAGAGCGATACCCTTTCATATTATTCCTGTTGAAATGAATTTCATTGTCTTTATAAGATGATGAATGGCATAACCAGGAGCGTTTATGACAAGATGATATTAGCAGCTTATTTACTTGTTCGATTTTGTTGTTGAGAGCAGATTCAGGACGACAAATTATACTGGACACAAATTCCGTTCATTTTTTTGTAGCTGCTGCTTCGCCTGCTATCTCAATGATATTGTTAGCGAGGACTCGTTATCATATGTATGTTTATAAGGTTAAGATCATTTGTTCCAACATGAATAACTACTGGTGATCATGATTTATTGTCAAGGAGTAGTGGTATGCGCTAGTTTAGAACATAGAGGAATGTGTGGAATGTTGGGGTGTGGCACTTGTGGTATGCGTGGAGAACAAAAGAATCTATTGTTTTAAGAACAATAGGTCTATTGTCCTAAGCCTAGGTCAATTGTGTCTAACCCTAGGTTAAATCAAAGGCTGCTATGAGGTATGTCACGGTCGGTCATACTTCCTTACAAATCAAAGGCTCCTGTGAGGTATGTCACGGTCGGTCATCCTTCCTTATGGAGACAGGCAGCTAAAACGAAACCCAAAGTACAAATCAACGGCTCCTATGAGGTATGTCTCGGTCGGTCATACTTCCCTATGGGGATAGGCAGCTAAAGCGAAACACAAACCACAAATCAACGGCTCATATAAGGTATGTCACGGTCGGTCATACTTCCTTTTGGAGACAGGCAGCTAAAACGAAACCCAAACTACAAATCAACGGCTCCTATGAGGTATGTCACGGTCGGTCATACTTCCTTATGGAGACAGGCAGCAAAAACGAAACTTAAACTACAAATCAAAGGCTCCTATGAGGTATGTCTCGGTCGGTCATACTTCCTTATGGAGACAGGCAGCTAAAACATAACCCAAACTACAAATCAACGGCTCCTATAAGGTATGTCACGGTCGGTCATACTTCCTTTTGGAGACAGGCAGCTAAAACGAAACCCAAACAACAAATCAAAGGCTCCTATGAGGTATGTCACGGTCGCTCATACTTCCTTATGGAGAAAGGCAGCTAAAATGAAACCCAAACTACAAATCAACGCCTCCTATGAGGTATGTCACGGTCGGTCATACTTCCTTATGGAGACAGGTAGCTAAAACGAAACCCAAATTACAAATCAACGGCTCCTATGAGGTATGTCACGGTCGGTCATACTTCCTTATGGAGACAGGCAGCTAAAACGAAACCCAAACTACAAATCAACGCCTCCTATGAGGTATGTCACGGTCGGTCATACTTCCTTATGGAGACAGGCAGCTAAAACGAAACCCAAACTGCAAATCAAAGGCTCCTATGAGGTATGTCACGGTCGGTCATACTTCGTTAGGGAGACAGGCAGCTAGATCGAAACCCAAACTACAAATCAAAGGCTCCTATGAGGTATGTCACGGTCGGTCATACTTCCTTATGGAGACAGGCAGCTAAAACGAAACCCAAACTACAAATCAACGGCTCCTATGAGGTATGTCACGGTCGGTCATACTTCCTTATGCAGACAGGCAGCTAAAACGAAACCCAAACTACAAATTAAAGAGTAGTTAGTACAGTGCTAATCCGGGCTCACCACGACATATTAAAATAAGGGGTCCTCGCTGGCTCGGACCCCTTATTTTAATATGTCGTTGTTACCCCGGATTAGCACTGTACTAACTACTGCAATCCGGTTATCCACGGGCCCCAACCCGGCAGCACAACCCACACTGATCTGGTATAACCAATTGAAGAAACGTAAACCCTGTATATACCCACCCACATGGCAATGGCAAACGTTGCACCCAACTTCAACAGAGCACATGTTGGCTACCACGGATGGCTTGCCAGTTACCGAATGGATGTTTCACCTGATCTTGGTAAAAAGGATCTTCTTCTGTTTCACAATGAAGTCCTTGACAATATGCTCGACGTCATAGAAGAGCAATCCTACGAACTTGGACCTTTGAAGTTTCAATACACAGTCTTACTAGACATTAAGAAGCAGACAGACGAAGGTGAAGTGAGGGAACAATGTTACGTAGGAGGAGATGGCAACCCAACCATTCAAAACGTTTTCAATCGCAAAGAAGTAAAAAGAAAACTTAGGGCTAGACTGGACCAACTTAGAGAGAAAGTCGCTGGCTGGACAGAAAGAGGTTCTGGATGGGTCTTCGACGGTATCAGAACTGTCTTTCTCGACTTCTCTAGAAACAATCCAATAAGAGGCGGTTCATATATCCCTCTCCCACCAAAGCTCAAGGTAAAGCAAGCAATCATAAACGTCAAAAACAGAGATGATGCTTGTATTAAGTGGGCTTTGAAAGCAGCATTCTTCCCTGCCATTGCAAACTCTGACAGGCCAAGCCAATATCCTCGAGAAGATGTCTTCCACTTCACAGACATCTCCTTTCCAACACCCTTGCATGAGATTCCAAAGATCGAGATGCAGAACGACATTGCAATCAACGTTCTAGGCTGGGATGGCAGTAAGGTAGTGATCTATCATGTGAGTGAGATGGATGCCCCTGACATACCAAGTGTCAACCTCATGCTCATCACAAAGACTGATAACCACACTGGCAATACGAAGTTTCACTACTGCTACATAAAGAGCCTAAGCAGGCTTCTTTATAGCCAACAACAATGCATTGGCCACCGTTTGCACTTCTGCACTAGGTGCTTGCAGGGCTACACATCGGAAAGAGTCCTCGAGAAACACCGCACTCTATGCATAGGAGCCGCCTCTCGTCCAACAAGAATCGATATGCCTGAGAAAGGCAAAAACACTCTGCAGTTCACAAACTACCAGAGGCAGATGAAGGCGCCGTTTGTCATCTACGCTGACAGCGAGAGCATCATCGAGAAGGTTGACGTATGTATACCAGCACCCGGTAAAAGCAGCACAACACAGACAGAGATCCACAAGCCCTGTGGCTTCTTCTTCATAGCCGTGCGATCTGATGGAGAGGTGGTGAAAGACTTCCTTTACCGTGGTGAAGACTGTGTGCAAAGGTTTCTTGATGCTCTTGTTGAAACTGAACTTGAGTTAAGGGAATCACTCAAGCAGGAGGTGCCGCTGCAAATGACAGGACAAGACCGGCATGACTTCTACACCGCAACCATTTGTCACATCTGCAAGAAGGACCTTGTCAAGTACAACCAACGCGATGAGGCTGCTTTCTTTCACCCAGACACGGGCGAATACATCGGTAAGGCTCACAGGCACACAAAATATCCTGGTAGCCGAATACCTTGCTTTTTCGAACTCTACAATCGCTACAAACCAGATGACGGTAAGTGGGCTAAGAGGCAGCCTAAGCCAGACGATGCTGAAGATAACAGTGACTGCATTGAATGTGGCCAGCCTCTTTTACGCCCACAATTCAGAGACGCTGTCAGAGATCACTGCCACATAACTGGTAAGTATCGCGGCGCAGCCCACAATGTGTGTAACCGGAGTTACTTCCGCATCGACCCAAAGAAAACAATCATTCCGGTTGTCTTTCATAATCTGAAAGGCTACGACGCTCACCATCTGATGCAGCACATCGCCGAGATCGAGGGCACACCCAATCTGAGATGCATCCCAAACAATATGGAGAAATACATCTCATTCTCTCTCGGCAGACTCAGGTTCATTGACAGCTTGCAGTTCATGTGCTCTAGCCTAGACAACCTTGTAGGCTCCAACAAGCCAGAGGACTTCGAGATCACAAAGCGGTTTATAACTAACCAAGCCAAAAGAGGTCTATTACTCTGCAAGGGCGTCTATCCCTATGAGTACATGGACTCCTTCGAAAGATTCAACGAGACATCTCTACCGCCTAAAGAGGCTTTCTACAGCAAGCTCACAAAGTCTGGTATAGACGATAAAGACTACGAGCATGCCAGGCAAGTCTGGGAAGCATTCGAATGCGAGAATCTCGGGCAGTACCACGATCTCTATCTGGCAACAGACACAGTTCTCCTCGCGGATGTGTTTGAGAACTTCCGAAAGACATGTCTCAAGCACTACGGTCTTGACCCTGCGCACTACTACACAAGTCCTGGTCTGAGTTGGGACGCGCTACTCAAACACACGGGAATCCAGCTCGAACTCCTCACCGACTACAACATGTATCTCTTCATCGAGAAGGGAATGCGGGGCGGCATATCAACAGAGATGAAGCGCCACTGCAAGGCAAACAATCCATATCTGCAAGACTACAATCCAGAGGAAGAGACCACTTACATTCACTACCTCGACGCAAACAACCTCTATGGTTGGGCCATGAGCCAGCCTCTCCCAGTTGGCAATTTCTCATGGGCGCGCGTTATGCCCACTGAAAAACAAATTATGAGCTTGCAGCCAGACAGAAAGAGAGGATGCATTCTGGAGGTGGACCTGGAGTACCCAGAGGAGTTGCATGACGAGCACAACTCTTACCCTCTCGCCTCAGAGAGCACAGAGCTCCCAGAAGAGTGGATGTCGCCCTACCAACTAGCCCTTGCAAGAGAGCTGAATCTAGGGAAGGAAAGAACTATAAAGCTACTCCTCACCCTGAGAGATAAGAAGAACTATGTCCTCCACTACCGCAATCTCCAGCTCTATCTCGAGCTCGGTATGAAACTGAAGAGGGTGCATAACGTTCTCTCCTTCGACCAGAAGGATTGGATGGAATCATAAGTCACCTTGAACACCGAGCTCAGGAAGCAGGCCAAGACACAGTTTGAGAAGGACTTCTTCAAGCTGATGAACAACTCCGTCTTCGGTAAGACAATGGAGAACCTCAGAAACCGAACCGTTGTCAAGCTCGTACGAGCCAACGAGGAGATAAAACTCCGGAAGCTCCTATCCAGCCCACTTTTTGCAAGAGCAACGGTCTTTAGTGGCAGCCTGGCCGGCATCCAGATGCATAAAGACAGCATCCTGTTGAACAGGCCAGTATACACGGGTATGTGCATCCTCGATCTCTCCAAAACCTTGATGTACAGGTTCTACTACCAGCACCTCAAGTACAAGTACGGCGCACGGTGTGAGCTACTCTACACCGACACAGACTCTCTCCTACTCGAGATCAAGACGGAGGACATCTACAAAGACATGAGGCGCAGTCTCTGGCGCTATGACACGAGCGACTATTCCAATGACCATCCCTTGCACAGTCAAGTAAACAAGAAGGTCATCGGCAAGATGAAAGATGAGTGTGAGGGCGTGCCCATCTCAGAGGTAAGCTGCCTTCGCTCGAAAATGTACAGTATCTTGAAAGACGATAGCAGGTGTGTTAAGAAGAAGGACAAGGATGGCAAAGAGATCAAAGCTAAGCTGGACATCAAGAAAGCAAAGGGAACCACCAAGGTTGTCACAAAGAAAGAGATCATCCACCAAAATTACAAGGATGCGCTCTTCAGCAGGCAATCCTTCAAGCACGGGATGGACAGGCTTCGAAGCAAAGACCATCAGATATTTGGCGAGCATCTCAATAAGACAACACTGTCACCCTTTGACTCCAAGCGCTGGATCAAGGATGATGGTGTCCACACGCTGGCATACGGACACAAAGACATACACTAACCCGCGCTAGAGCCCAGTTGGTGGTAACTGAGTGCCCGGCGGCACAATCATCAACTCCTCACGAACAAACCCTCTCTTAGGCCCATCGTAAAGGTAATACACGACAGGCGCATTCGGCTTGGTGACAACTCTCTCAACGTTATAGACCTTCAAAGACCAGATCGGATCAGTCGCACGCCTACTACCGCCCTCAAGCTCACCGGGGTAATACAGATATCTCACACTCACCCGGGGAGGGAGCGTCTTCTCATAAACCCCAACAGGCCTAGCATATGGAGTCGCGGGCTTGGAAGATATTGCTTTCTCTTTGATCGCTTTCGCAGGATTCTTGCCAGTGAGTCTTGTTACTTCATTGTTCAAGACCGAGACAACATCTGGCAGTCTTTTCACCCAAGCAGTCGAACGGCCAGAGGGCATATTCATTTCAACGGCATACTGATAACCAAACAGTCTTTCAGCCAGGGTGCGATTGAATCTCTCCACAATTGCTTGGTCTCTGTGGATATCAACCCGCCCGCGACGAATGGTCGTTTTGTTATCCTCCATGGCCTTAGTCACAGCCCCCATAAACTCTTTCCCAGGGTCAACTTGCAAGAGTTGAGGCCATTTCAAAGGCCCGCGTCTGTAAATCTTCTGAAAGGCCCTTGAGACTTCTTCAGACTCTTTCGAAGTCAGGGGCTCTGCTGCTTTGAAACGGCTAGCCACATCAACAAGGGTTAATGCGTATTTGTAAACCTTTCTCCCATGAGGAAGTTTGTCGTGGGGCAGGAAGAGAAGATCCGCTTGATGCACTGCATTGGGTGATGAGACATCAAACTTGGGCCGAGGGATATGGCGTGGCGCTGGGAGGTAAACTTGCCAAAGGGCTTGTTTGACCAGCCATTTCTTTGCGACATCATCAGAGACCTTGGCCGCTGCAGCTAGCTTTTTCACAGCGGCAAGACCTTTCCAATACCCTTTCGGACTGTAATAGATCTTTGAGAGTTTCGCCTCCATAGGGGGTATATATAGAGTTTATGAATCGGTGACCGGTCCATGGCCATACTAATCCAACCAATACCAGCGACAAGGCCAGTGATTGTTGCGGCTTCGAGGATAGACTTCACAAGCTTGTTGTCAGACATGGTTTGTGTGCAGTATATATATGTTTTTGTTTCTTTATTCCATTTTTTTAATTCCTTGCCTTACAGGAATTCGAGATGGGGGTATTGCAGCGGGTGTTGCAGCGGGTGTTGCTGGTGGTGTGTTTGCTGGTGTTGCTGGCGTGTTAGATTTGCGTCCAAGTCTTTGCATTATGGCTTCGCGTTGGTAATATACACCCGCAAGAGAGACAGCCAACCCTCCAAACCCCAGAATATAAAAGATTGAATTGCTGTTGCTGTCACTTGTTGTGTCACTTGTTGCACCACTTGTTGTGTCACTTGTTGTGCCACTTGTTGATGGTGCAGGCTTTTGTGCTTCGGCCTTTTTCTTTGCTTCACGGGCCAGGCGGTTGCGTTCTGCTAGCCTTTTGCCAGAAGCAACACGGCCGGGGTTCTTTTCTGTTGCAGGCTTTGTTTTCGGGGCCTCAGAGGTAACACGTGCAGGTGTTGGAGTTGGAGTTGGAGTTTGAGTTTCTTCAGGAATCGTCTCGAGTGGTGTGGCCATAGTGGGTATATATATGATTTTTATTTTTACAAGATGTGATAAGTGTGCTGACAAGTGTGCTGACAGGTTGCTGTCAGGTTCCAGCCAGGTTCCTTCAAGGTTCCTGCGAGGTCGACCCAGGTTCCAGCCCAACTTCATCAAAGCCCTCAAGTGGATAGCCTTCACTGTCTCTGGTTGGATGTGTGGGTTGGGGCTCAGGCTCTCGTTCAAACTTGATGTGTTTTGTTGTGATGAGAGCAGCATTGGCAAGTGCCAACAATCGTCCGCATCGCATGGCAAGACCCCCAGCAAGATTTGACAGCTCCTGGTTGATGATGTAGTCGTTCTTGAGTTCTTGCTGCAACTCCTTGAGATCATCAACCGGGATCACCAGGCCAACGCCTTTGGACACGAGCCTGATGGCGGAATCAACTAGGGATTCGGTTGTCTTGTTGCCTATGTAGGCCTCGTACCCTTTGCAGTACTTCTCAACGTCCTTGTCTGACAACCGCTTGACATGATCGTGTGTGAGCTGCACGCCGATAGCTTCTTTGGCCTTGCCAGTTGAAACAAGGATTGCCAACTTCTCACGTTTGGCAGGAATGCCATTGTCACCAACTATCCCTGTGGGAGGTGTGGTTTCAGGGGCGGCCTCCAGCATCTGCATTACTTCGTTCAAGGCGACCTGGTCTTCAGCTGCTTCTGCCATCATCAGGGTATATATGTGTTTTTTTATTTTTCAATAATTCTCTTGATGTCGGGCAAAAGGGTTTCAAGCTCTCGTATAAGCCCCGCCATGGTGTCTGACATAGAATTTAACCGCAATGGATATCTGTTGAGAAGCATGAGGCGCAGATCTTCCTCACCAGCGGCTTTGATAATTTTGTTTTGCGCATCAAGTGTGTGTTTGTGCAATTCATCCAAAAGCTGTGAAAGCACAGTGAGCTTGTGTAGGCTGGTTGGCGCATTCATGGCATGTATATATATATGTGTTTAAACCATGTACTCAATTCCATACGGGTGCCTCAGAGAGAAAACCAGGTGGGAGAACTTGCGGGATTTGAGCCTTGCGATAAGCTCTTTGTACTCCTCATGGGAGAGCTCGCCGGCATAGTCTTCGAAGATGGCCTTAGTTGTCTTGCTGGAGGGCGTGTAAAAGAGCACGATCGCTGCAATGTTATCACGATATGGCTTAGCTATGCTGGTGATCTGCTGAGTCAAGACCCACACGGATATGCCGTCATGCCTTGCGCTGAACCCTAGATTGACCAGCTGGCTCGTGCGGCCTTTGACATCTTTGGAGGCGGCGCAGTCATCGAGAATGAATAAAGTGTTGGTGCATGTGAAAAAGAAGCTCGCCAGCTTCAACCAGTCTTCGATCTCATGCTGTTGGCAGACAATCACGAAGAGGTGCGGATCGCGGTCCACGAAGCCATCGTATGTCTTGTTCTTGACAAATGTGGGGCAGAATAAAACGATGAAGTCAAAATAACCCCTAAAGGAGCCTCGCAGTTGGTTTAGAAGATACTGTGTCTTGCCAGAGTTAGTGGGGCCCACGATTAGTGCATTGAATGGCAGCTTTCTTGGGTCCATAACCAACACCTATATTAGTTGGTTTGCAAACTGGTGGGGAGGGTGCCATTGCCAGAAGTCTTTGTATTTCATTGTATGATAGTGGCCTGGTGGATGGCAGGGGAGCCGGCTTGGCATAGAAGTTGATCTTGTTTTTGGTTTGTTGTTTTGTGGCCATGTGGTTTGTGTTGGGCTTGTAGGTATATAATATGTGCGTATGCGTGTGTTGTGCGTATGCGTGTGTTGTGTGTTTACCTAGTACTGTACAGAATGCAGCTGCCTGCCCATGATGTTCATCTGTGAGTCTGAGACGGTGAAGATGTGGCAGTTTGCGTTTCCCGAGCCTGTGCCGTTTCGTTCGATCTCGAGTTGCACGCCATCCTGTGTGTTGACGAGCCGTTGGCCGTTGCCGTGCAGGGATGTGTCAGCCATGGACCGCAGGTCAATCCAGAGACCAAACTTGTTGCCTGTGAGATATTTGGTCAAGTTCATGTTAGACCTGCCGCTCGTGTGTGGCTTGAAGTATCGGAAGATTTCATTCCACATGTCAGTACCGCTGATGCCCTCGTTGTAAAGCCTGTTTGGAACACCATTGACTGTGACCTTCACTTTGGTGATGTCGAGATTGAAATAGTTCTCAGAATCCCTGGCACCCGCTACATAGGGATTGTTGAACAGCAAGAGGATGCCCTTGAGAGACTTTCGCTGTGGGTTAACCCGAAGATTCAGCCGAGTGTCACCACCTTTTGAGAAGGGATGCACCCGATCTCGCATTACGAGGTCATAGGCGAACTCCTAACCACTAGTGTAAGCGCTTGTTGCTTCGTCGGCCAGCTCCTTACTTCTGATCGTCTCATACTCCAGCTGGATGTTTTCCAACTTGTACACGAGCTTGCTTGTGTCTGAGCTCCGGACAACTTGGGATGCGGGGGCGAGGGTTAGTTCGAAGACCAGATCGTTATATAACGCTTGAGGATATATGATTCCGTGATCAGTTAAGATTTGGTGATCCAGTTTGATGCGATACTTATTCTTGTATATTGTCTCCAGCTTGGTTTCCGCAGCCACACTTGAGGTCGGCTTGTCGCCAGAACCAGAGCGGATCTTACACAAATCCACACTCTGTATGCCCTCCATAAGCATATTTTCCCGCTCATCCACTGAGAGGAATAGGTCTTCGAAGATCTTGTAGATGTCGTACCCAACCGTGTCCTGGACAGTGGTGGCGGCAAACTTTACAACGAACCTGTCCACCAGGGCCCGAGAAACATTTTGCACGAGATAGTTGTTTGCATGGCCCCCGGCTAGGTTGATGTTGAACACCAGTGCAAGTGAGCCGGAGACGATTACATCGTGCTCGCCCAGCTTGGGCACCGAGACGTACAGTGTCTCACCGGGATTGGCCTCAGATGGGTTGAATGTGATGCGTTTGACGGTTCGCTCTGCCTTCATGGCGCCCAGTGTCTTTTCACTGTGAGATGGAAGTAGATTCGGTTGCACAGCCATGGTATATATTTGTGTTTTTAAAATTTATATTTATATATCATCATGTCGGGTGAAGTTGGAGACAATTCAGCTGATACAGACCCTCTCATCCCAGACACAGGGGATGACGATGATGACGATGATTTTGAGACCAGTTGGGGTCAAATGACAGAACAAGAACAACAAAAATGGACCCATGGCCTCGACGACTTGAAAGTCCCTGACCCCAACAAAACGCAACCCTTTAAACCAAGCGCTGCTTCCACCCCGGCTGGCGAACAAGTGCCTTTGGTCACAAGAACAAGACTCCCCCCAGAGCAACAAGGCTCCCGCACTGAAGAAACCTCTTTCATTGAAGGGGCTACTCAAGGCCAGCGGGTAATAACCCGGGAAGACTTGCCATTAACGGAATCCACGGTATAGAGAGATGTTGGAAATGAGTACCCCGATGCAGATGTATCGAAAGTTAAGCTTAGGTACCAGCCGACAAAATCAGGAGGCGCTATAATCGAGGTGAGTATGAGGGCTAAAGATACATGGTATGTTCTTTCAACAAAAAGCCGTGGGGATTTTGAAAAGACTTTCAACACTTCTCTTCCAAAAGAGATCAAAAGGGCTCTCGGAAAGTCTGTGGATGAATCGTTCAATGAAACAAATGCTGCACTTCAAGCAAAACAAAAAGAACTGGAAGCAAAACAAAAACAAAAACAACAATTAGAACAAAGGGCTGCTGATGTACAAAAACTTCGCCACGACATGGATGCCATCAGAAAAAGAACAAAAGAGGCTGATGACCAGATTCAAGAGATGGAAGATGCACATGGGCCACTGAATACGGAGGCAATACAAAGACTGAAAAATGAAAAGAGAGCTCTTGAAGCTGAGCATCAAGCTAAACGAAAAGAACTGGACAAGATGCAAAAAGCTGCTCAACAAGCTGACAAACTACAAAAAGAAATAGACAAACTCAAACTTGACGAAAGGGGCTTTGAAAGACGCTTAGAGGAACTTAGAGCAAAAAAGGACGCCATAAAACCACTGGACGAACTGAAACAGAACAAAGAAGAACTTGAACGACAGAATGCTGAAGACAGGCGCGTCATAGAGGCTGAGGACACTTCCCCCTCTGAAAGAGAAGCCGCGGAAGCCCGGGTTGCTGAACGTGAAGAAGAGCTGGCAAGGCTCAATACAGAAATTGAGGTGCGGGAAAGGGGCATGTCTTTGAGAGAGAGGGTTAAAGAAATCTTCAAGAAATACGGGTGGACACTGCAAGCGATTGTTCTGGCAGCTGGCATCACCATCAGCGCTGTGGTACTCGCCACCTTGAATGGCCTGGCAAAGGCCACCAAGGCTATTGGAAATGGGCTTAAAGAGCTTGGCAAAAAGGCAGCCAACGCCCTGCCTGGCCTCATTGGCTCAATTGTGAGCTTCATCTTCAAAGCGGCTGGGTCGGTCATCTCCTTTCTGGGTGAACACGCCTGGCTGCTTATCCTTGCCGTGGTGGCCTTCCTTGTTGAAAGGATCACCAAGCGTGCGAAGTCTTGAACACTTATCTCGACCAAACGAAAAGGCCTGCCAAAGCAAGCGCACCCACAGCAATGAGTGCCTTGTTTACGTGATGTGAGTCGGGCTGTGGTGTGGGTGTTGGTGAGGGGGTTGGGGCTGGTGGTGTGGGTGTTGGGGCTGGTTGTGGTGTGGGTGTGGTCATTGGTTTGGGTGCGATGCCCTGTGCCTGTGTGGCCTGTTTATGTATCGGGTTTGATGGGTGACTGTTTGGTGGATTAATCTTTGTCGGTCCACCGTCCATGGGGCGAAGTGAGGCTTTTTTTGTGCCCAGATTAACATCATTGTTTACGCCTAGCTTCATCCCTTGCGTTGCCTCCTGTAGATTATTGTTATACCCGATCACGCTCTCTGTGTTGATAATCATGCGTGATGGCATGAGCCAGCTTCCGGGCGCTGTCGCAAAGTCTAAGCGCACTTTCGTTGCTTGGATGGCAAGCTGATAACGCTGTACGCTTGTTGCGATGTCGTTCAGTATTATGGCCTCCTCTAGATGGGTGAGGAATACTCTCTGCGTTTCGAACGCGCGGCCTCCTCTTCCAATGATGCTGCTGCGGGTTTTGGCTTGCGAACCAAGAATGCAGTACACAAAGGCCTCGATTGATTGGTTCATACGCGCGAGCCCTGGCTGTGTTAGCCCCTGTGCGTAATTTGACACAAAGTGCTCGAACTGGGTGTCCGCCCCTTGGTCGTTGCGGACGAAAGATATTCCATTGGCGCGAAAGTTGGGGTCTTTTCTGTCAGTCACGCGCTCATCATTGAACAGAGCTAGATCGGGGTCTGGATAGGTGTAATCGGTAGAAATGTTGCCCTCTCCATAAGCCCAAATGGAGACATTCCCAAGACCGTGGTTCTTGCATATGTGAAACGGAAGTCAGAACTGGGGTCGATACCGAACTCTATGCAAATCTTCTTGTACGCGTCGATGTTGTACTTGTTATCTTTCCGGTTGAATGGGGCGTCGTCTGGCAAAGCACTCACGCTTTGTTCCCCACCCATCTTGTAAAGTATTCGCCTTGTTGTGAAATATACGTGAAACCGGTAAAACGACCGGAGCTGGGGGGTTAGGGATAGACTGGAGTTCTTATCGAAGAGAATGTCACGCGAGATTCCGCAGCCGGTTGTTGCACACCACAGTGCGAAGGAGAGTTGTTGTGGCCAAAAACTCATATGCGGTCCACCCAGCCACTTTCTACCATATTTCGCGGTTGTGAATGAAATCTGTGTGTCCCTGAAGATATTTCTGTATTTCGTTGTGAAATAATCAGTTGGCGTGACGTAAATCTTTTGCGCTTCGTCGTTCAAGATTGCGCCAATCATCATGTCTTTGTCTATTGTGGTGGAGAAAGCAACAGCTGGGATTGACTTTTCTGGTTGCCCCAACGATAACTGATAAGGGAAACCCACGTCATAATGAAGGCCCAAAGTGTCTCTCATGGCTTGAGTCCAATCTTTGTGGGGCATTCTTGTAACGAGCGCTAATGAGCCTTGTCCCTCTTTGTAAAGCACTTCCCCTGTGGCGGTTTTGCGGTCGTCGCCAAACTCTACTTGCACTTCAAAGTGGGACATATCAGCGCGCGGGAAACGCTTTTTGAAGTCTGATATCGCCTTGGCCTTGGCCGCGGCAGAGAGCTTCATTGCCTCCGGTGTTTCCATCCAGGCTAGTGGATCTGGGGGTGGCTTTGACTTTTTTACATGGGTATAGGCGTTTGGGGTTGAATAAAAAGGTGGTGGGGGCCCGTAATTGTGGCCGCCGATGTTTACACCAAGTGAATTAGGATTAAATCCAGCGGACCGTCTGCCAAACATGATTGTATATATAATTATAATTATAAAATGTTTATTATATATACAATCATGGTTGTGTTAACAATCGTCACACCTTCGAACCCTCACACGATCTACTTTGACCACCCACTTCCGAAACCGGGATACATCCGTCTTGTCTCTTGCTCAATTTTCAACTCGTAGCATAAATTGAAAGAAGAAGCAGTTATTTCAACAACAAACCCTCCACCTAATGGTTCATCAAATAGCGCGAACTTACTTCAAGGCCATTACACTATTGATAGCTTAGCGGAAACCTTTGAAGACCTAAAAAAAGCTAACAGCCATTTAAATCTATCAATTAAGACAAACACACCACTCGGAGCCATGATCATATATAATAACAGCGGGGTGAAGTTTAGTAGCAATCTGGCAGAATTGCTTGGCATAAGACCTGTATTGTTACCAATAACTTTCGTCAAGCGTTTAAGGGCACCAAGCACTTACTTCATCCACTGTGATCTGGTTGATAAAGAACAAAACCTCCTCAATGGTAAGCCTTCGACAGTTTTGGCCCAGTTTGATATTCGTGGAAAAGCTTTTGAGAAAATTCTATACGAGACAACACAACAGAACGTCTTGCGTGACGTCTCGTCTAGTGATTATGTAAACAGCATAACACTGTCAGTGAGGGATGAGAACAATGACCTCTTCAACTTCAATGACGCGCCTTTGGAATTTGAAGTTGAGATAAATTAAAAAAGCATATATATACCCACGCCATGAGTTCTGCCAATGTGCTTCCATCGGCCCCCGAATACAGCGAGACACAACAGCTATACCCTATGCGTGAGATCACTCAAATCAATGCAGAAGATTTCCGGCTCAAAAAAATCTCTGACTTGCTTAAGGAGTTGTCTGACGAAGCCGAGCATTACCGTCAGGTCGCAAAGAAATATAAACGAACCCAAGCCTTAGTTCATTACCCGGCGGTTGGCCTTGGGTCGCTTTCTGTTGGGCTGTCATCAGGGGCCCTTGCCACTGCATTGACTGGGTTTGGCATTGTTGAAAGTCCAGCACTTGCCGGCGTTGCCACGCTTTGTGGGCTGTCCTCAGTTGGTTTTACAGCTGCCAACAAGCGGCTAGAGAGGAAAGTGACCAAACACAAGAATATCTATACACTGGCACTGGCTAAACGCAACTCTGTCAATGAACTGGTCTCAAAGGCTCTGGAAGACAAGAGGATCAGTGATGCAGAATTCACAATTATTTCTCGTGAGGTGGAAAAATATCACGAACTCAAAGCTGCAATCAGGGATGGTGTTAAGGCAAAAAAAGACGTTGGCACTCAAACACAAGCTCCAGACCTCGAGAAACTCAAAAACGAACTTCGCAAGGAAGTCAAACAAGAGTTTCAAAAAAAGATAAGTCTTCTCACCGCAGCATCCAAGTCAGATTTGAGAAATTAAATGCTGGCTTTAACCTACAAATCTTGAGGGATAAATCCTTTGCGGCCAATTGAATACACAACACGGTGTATATCCATGGAGAAGTTCGCTAAACAACTGGCTGATGTTCGGTCCTTGGACACTAAAGGCGAATACAAAGCCAAACTCGATGAGCTTGATAAAGAATACAAATTTATCCTCATGCGCTCACTCGACAATTACAACAAGGAAATACGGCGTTCAAACCTGACAGAACGCCTTCATCTCATCAAGGAGTGTCTTTCTCCCGAGGCACAATACCCCCCACACTCACCTTTCACCCTTTTGAATGAAAGGATAAAATTTTGCCAAAACTGCAAAGGCAAATTAAACCTCAGGATGTTTTCATCAGAACTTTGCTGTGAGGACTGCGGGCTCTTAGAGCCTCTGGATGGTGTGACCTTCGATTATAACGAGCTCTATGGTGGTGATTACAAAATTACCAAAAAAAGAATGCCCACCGAACGCTACAACTTTAAAACCTATCTCAACAAACATCTGAAAATTTGCGCCCCCTACGTCTGCTTGTCCTATGATGAAATACAACGTGCAAATGATTCCTTCAAATTAATCGAAGAACATCTACCGGAAAGAATCTCTATGCCATTTGTAGCCTATAAAATCTTAGATGCGATTGAAGGGCCACAACAGCTTGTCAGCTACTTCAGGCTACAAGTCCCAGAAAAATCAATCTGGAAACACGAACAAAACTGGCAGATCATGCTTGGTCATGTTGTGTAACATTTCGTTACTTGTCACGCATGACACATTGTGTTGTCCGTTTCAAACAACAAGAACTGTCTTAGTCCTGGTTGTTTCTTCAAGGAGCGTCTCCAGTAGTGTCTCCATCAGTAAATATATTAGTTTTTAATAAATCCGAAAGAGTGAAAGTTTCCTCTTCATACGTGCATAGTCCCTCATCGATGGGGGGACCAAGGAGTGATAAATGAGCTTCTAACGGTGTAGGTGAGAACCAGACCATGGTTTGTTTAGTGCCATCTTCATTTGTAATGTCTTGATATGATACGCCTATCAACATATTAGCGATAAGCGTATCAAACTGCTCCAAGGTTAAAACATACACATCGTCAAACAAAGGCTGTAAAAAACCTCCTGGGGCCCGTTTTAGTATTTGCACCAGTTTAAACTTTAGAGGAAGTACCTGTTGCTCCACCAAGGTTTGTGATCCGGCTATCATCATATTAGTGTTAACCGTATCTAACTCTTCCTTGGGTGAAACATACACCTCGTCAAACATATGAAGTAAAAATTCTCCTGGGTCCCGTTTTAGTATTTCCCGTTCAGGTTGTGGAGTCTGTTGCTCCACCAAAGCTGGTGATCCTTGTGAGGTGGTAGAAGTCAACGATTGTGCAGCTTGTGTCTCCATCAATTTTGTTTCCAGTGTGTATAGGGTTGATGATAAATGAACTTCTAACGGCCTAGGTGAGAATCTGACCATGGTTTGTTTAGTGCCATCTTCATTTGTAATGTCTTGATATGATACGCCTATCAACATATTAGCGATAAGCGTATCAAACTGCTCCTTGGTTAAAACATATACATAGTCAAACAAAGGTTCAGGTTGTGGGGCCTGTTGCTCAACCAAGGATGGTGATCCTTGTGCGGTGGTAGCAGTCAATGATTGTGCAGCTTGTGTCTCCATCAGTTTTGTACGCAGTGGGCGTATATACTAAGGGTAGGGATTTCTTCAATTGGTAATACCCCCCCTTACCGTTGCGGACAGCTGTCTGGGGCTCTAAGTGGGTGTACAAAAAAGAACTTCTATGATAGATGCTATAAGGGCTGCTCGAGTAAATGCCATAGAAACTTTCATGGGCACTTGGACCGTCATAATCTTCCTCGTCATCACTGCCGATATCTGTATGCAGTAATGCCCGATGTATACATCTATAAGGCGGCATACCAGGACAAATGGCTCGGTGTCTGCCCATGTCCACTTCTGGTGAGAAGAGTTCTTGACATTTATCACATGTTTGTGAAGTGAATATAGGGAAATAGCAATCGTTTTGCCAGTGATAATAATTTTTTATTGAACGGCATACAGATTTCATCCTGTCTTGATGAAGAATCCTTGCTGCCAAGTCACGCTGGATACTCCTTTCAACCAGTTCAAGTATGTAATCTTTGATAATGTCTGGTAAGTAGTCCCAATGGGATTCACCAAAAGACAGCAACCATTTGCCGAAGTAGTCTTGATTCCTTGGATTGAAGTCAAAACCTTGAGCCGTCATTGCCATGTTGGCTTGGTTATACAAGAGATGGGATTTCTCAATTGACTTCACTTTTGAGAGTAAGAAGGCTTCCATAATGTCACTGTCATCATTCAAATTGTTTGTACAGGTTTTGACAGGGGTGGTTTGTTGGATGCTTTTGTCAATGTGTTTTTGTTTTGCCAAACAATCATGGAATCTGTTGACTGATTTCTGAATGCCTTCCAAGAAGTTTGGTTGTTTTGTCTCCCAAATTTCTGTTATGTCCATCAGCTTCCATGCGAAGAAGGCTACTGCCTTATAAAGTTTTGGGGGCCAATCTTCACTGAATGTCCTTCTGCCTATGTCATTCAAAAAATCTAAATCGTTTAGTTTCTGATCCTCATCATATGCCATATAAAACCAATTACCGCTACACAAGATATCTCCCGATGAAATTCCTCTCATAATTTTTTCAAACATTACTGTTGATTTTGTTGCGCCGAGGTTAAGTAATTTTGTTTGATCTGGAAATAATTTTTGCTTGCAAGATAGAATGTAAATACCACAGGCGAGTGCTGATGGTTTTTTTGTTTTGTGCACAACCCCTTTGTTTTGGCAAGGAATTGTGTTCAAGGCTAAGGTTAAGCTGCTTCAAAGAACACATTCTGAAATAGGCATCGACAAACAAGCCGTTGTTAACTCTCTCCCCGCTGAGAGCAAGGCCGGTTTGTATTTGATCACGGTATTGTTTAAGAATTTTATTGACTGTGATCTTTCTGGTGTAAGGACACTTGAACTCTAACAAGATATTGTCTCGTCTTTGTGTGAAAAGTATCCGTCTGGGCTGCAAGTGACCTTCCCAAAAAGGGGGTGATCCTTTGCAAGATTTAGAGAGCCCATATATCCGAAAACTTTGACAGAATGTTTCTTCTCAAAGTATTTACGGACTAGAGGCTCAAATAATGTGCCCCAAGCGCAGGCCACATTTTTGCTCATATCGATGGGCTTTACTTTTTTGCGAATTAGACTTGACTGGCTCTCAAATGGTGAAGATCCTGTCAAAGCAGAGATCTCCGATGCGCCGATTGTATTCTGCCTTGCCTTGACCCATTCTTCACTCTTTTGGATCAGACTTGTTTCACGCGATTTCAAAAAATCTCTTGAAAGCTTTCACGTTCGCCATGTGGGTGGGTATATACAGGGTTTACGTTTCTTCAATTGGTTATACCAGATCAGTGTGGGTTGTGCTGCCGGGTTGGGGCCGTGGATAACCGGATTGCAGTAATTAGTACAGTGCTAATCCGGGGTAACAACGACATATTAAAATAAGGGGTCCGAGCCAGCGAGGACCCTTATTTTAATATGTCGTGGTGAGCCGGATTAGCACTGTACTAACTACTCAAAGGCTCCTATGAGGTATGTCACCGGTCGAGGTCTCCTACATGGCTTATGAGTATGTCACGTCGGTCATACTTCCTTATGGAGAAGGCAGCTAAAACGAAACAAACTACAAATCAACGGCTCCTATGAGGTATGTCACGGTCGGTCATACTTCCTTATCGAGACAGGCAGCTAAAACGAAACCCGAACTACAAATCAAAGGCTCCTATGAGGTATGTGACGGTCGGTCATACTTCCTTATGGAGACAGGCAGCTAAAACGAAACCCACGAACTACAAATCAAAGGCTCCTATGAGGTATGTCACGGTCGGTCATACTTCCTTATGGAGACAGGCAGCTAAAACGAAACCCAAACTACAACTCAAAGGCTCCTATGAGGTATGTCACGGTCGGTTATACTTCCTTATGGAGACAGGCAGCTAAAACGAAACCCAAACTACAACTCAAAGGCTCCTATGAGGTATGTCACGGTCGGTCATACCTCCTTATGGAGACAGGCAGCTAAAACGAAACCCAAACTACAAATCAACGGCTCCTATGAGGTATGTCACGGTCGGTCATACTTCCTTATGGAGACAGGCAGCTAAAACGAAACCCAAACAAAATCAAAGGCTCCTATGAGGTACGTTACGGTCGGTCATACTTCCTTATGGAGACAGGCAGCTAAAACGAAACCCAAACTACAAATCAACGGCTCCTATGAGGTATGTCACGGTCGGTCATACTTCCGTATGGAGACAGGCAGCTAAAACGAAACCCAAACAACAAATCAAAGGCTCCTATGAGGTATGTTACGGTCGGTCATACTTCCTTATGGAGACAGCAGCTAAAACGAAACCCAAACTACAAATCAAACGCCTCCTATGAGGTATGTCACGGTCGGTCATACTTCTTAAAATCAAAGGCTCCTATGAGGCAACTAGGGAATAAGAAACGTTTGGACCCTCCCCTTTCCTAGACGTTTTGCTTCGCCGACCTCCCCCTCCTCCACCCTATGCGTCCAACTCCCCACCCTCTCCCTCCAACTCCGTCCCCATGGTAACGTATCGCGGGCTCGATGTCCACTGACAATCTCCTCTCCTACTTATTTTGCTTCACCCTGGCGTCTACCTCGCCACCCTCCCCACCCTCCCGTTCCTCCAACGACGCCCCCATGGACAGACAGTTGACTATTACATATCGCGGGCTCAATGTAACAGCCGATCGAGCGAGCGATGGATTAAAAATTTGGTCCACCGCTTCAACTCGTAGTTTTATGAGTTAAATATGGCTTGAATGGAATTTGAACCTTAGACCTTGCTAATTTTACTCAATGTTAGTAAAGTGGTTTTATTAGTTAAATGTGGCTTGAATGGAATTTCAACCCATGACCTTAGACCTTGCTAATTTTACTCAATGTCTAGTAAAGTCCGAGGTATCAAATCGAACATTCGGTAATCGAACATAATCGAATTTACTCGAACATAATCGTTCGATTAAGTTCCATTGTCGAACGCAATTGAACAAAATCGAACTCACCAAAAAAAATATATTTTGGCAACCGAACATATGAACATTCGAACCCATGATTGTCCAATTACAAATAAATTGTTTACCTGGTTTTTAGAACGGGTACATTTTTACAGTTCGTTTTTGCAACGTGTGACTGAGTAGCTCCTAGTGGTCGGGAGAGATCAGAATCGGCTGTGCTGAAGGTTAATACAGTTTTCTTTTAGTAAAAACATGAAACCAAGAACAAATTGCCGTTTTTATGCTAATAATTGATAAATAATTTCACATTCTGTTGTTACAGATAAAAGGAAGATGGTTTTGTACCGCTAAACGTATTAGTCATCCTCAAACGTAATCGAGTACGATTTAGTTCGATTATGTTCGATTAGTTCGATTGGTTCGATAATAAAACTCACTAAAAAGCCCCCTGTTCTATTTTGTTTGATTGCCGAACACAATCCAACATAATCGAACAGTTGTGTTCGATTACGTTCCATTCTGTTCGATTGAATTTTTGTTCCCTTTTGTTTGATTTGACACTCCGGGTAAAGTTAACCCTTAAACCCGGCCTAACTGTATAAGTACTTTAGATTATAAATTTAGAGACGACACATACAGTCCTGTAGTATTCCTCGGCAAATTCCGTGGGACAGACGTCAGCTCTTTCGAGTTGCAAATGACCAATGT
>JAJLRJ010000014.1:10207508-10247508 GCA_024195265.1 Dendrophyllia cribrosa | reverse complement strand
AAAAGAGATTCATTTAAGTTTTAATGACCGTAACAAAATATATAAGATTTTTGGATTAATAAACAACGTGTTACCAGAAGTCAATAAGAACCGGAAACGGATGATTAGTGTAACCTATGTTTTGAGAAGATTATTAAAAATTTTAGGATTACCTTATGATAAAATAAAAATAACTTCTTCTAAAAAGACATTAAAATTTTATGAACAATGGTGGGATGATGTTTATAAATTAATAAAGAATGATGTCAACAAAATTATTAAAAGGTGACCTGTTGCATGATTCTCAGAAAAATAGGAAGTCATACGTCATGTGAAGGGTTTTTCCCTTTGAATGAATTATAAAATAAAATTTACTTTTAAGGTTTATTCAAATTTTTTATCATATTTTTTCTCAAATTTATCGGCAAGAGGACAAATATCGATGATTATTTCGTCTAACTGTCTCATTTCATTGATGAATATATTGTGGTTGAAATGATTTCCTCTAAGACAAGACCGTAAAAAAACTAATACTTTTTTATATGTCGTATAAGCAAATTCAGACATTTCGATTTTCTTTTTATAATTCTTGATTTCACTTACTGTTTTTAGCACTAAACCAGCTCCAGAAATAGAAGCTAGTATAGCAGGATTTAATGTGATACTACCAGCTACAGTACCAATAACTATTAAGCCTGTTGAAGTTACATTAATAGCTAAATTCAATCTCTTAAAATATTTGAAAGCCTCATATAACACCAAAATCTTTTGTGGTAGAATCGGTATAATGCTTTGATTTCAGATAATTTTTCTTGGCTGATATATCTGTCAATATGATTAAAATTGAATATTTCTGTTTTCGTCATTTTATATTATATATTTGGATAATAATTATATTTTAGGATTTGAAAGAAGACAATAAATTACACCACTTATTTGACCCATTATTGGAGATCTTTTTAATTTCTTCGGCATTGAAAGGAAGCAATATGTGTATCCAGGCCCCATTTCATAGTCATTATAAAATCTTCCAAATGCATCATGAAAAATAGCATGTTTAATTAAAAATTGGTAATTGGTATTTAGAGTACAAGAACCTGGTCCTATTAATCCAATGTCAGGGTGTTTTTCTAATATTTGGTTAAATGATATTGGCTTATTCAAATAGTTAATGTACAAATATTGATAAATTAAAGAAGATTTCAAGATTTCATCTTTAGTATTAGGATGCAGGTTTTTTTGAGTTGTAAAAAATTTATTGCAAAAATTAATTGCGTTATCCAAATTCAGCATATAAATAATATAATTATATTAATTTATGGTGCTGTGTATTCGATTAATAATGAAATGTCTTGATTTTTAACCGTTTCAACCATCTCCACAGCCATATGACCGTATGGTAAATCTAAGTTTATATCTATCGTTTGTCTTTGACTTCCAGATAAAGTATAGGTTATTGTTTGAATTAAAGAGAATCCATAGAGTATTTTTAAGGATATTGTTTGGTAGGAAACATCTAAGAGATTATAGTGGCCTGTTATTTTTTTTAATTTGCTACCGTTTGGAATCATGATTTTGTCACAACCATTTAATAAAAATGTTTTTCCACCACTTTCATTTGTTTTTAATTGCCCAAATAAGTGATGGGTTGCATTCATTATTTTGTGTGAATTCATATCAATATCGGTCTCCATCACCATTTTGTTATTTTCATAAACAAAGGGAGAATCATAAACAGAACTTTCAACATCTGATTGAGAACCTTTAACGCCATAAATAATCAGCTTTGCTGGGCCTTGAACAACATCGTCAGCTGTCCCTTTCCATTTCAGATCCAGATAAATGAATTCAGGTGGAGAAATCTGCCATTTATGCATGTGAATAATTGACCTTGAATACTTCATAAATTTTTTTGTTGATTGTTGATTGATATTCAGGCTTGTGCTCACAACGTCAACGCTCACACCCGTCATGGAAGCGGGAAAGAATTCAATACAAATCGTATATTCTCCTTCTGGAAGTTTTAATATGTTGAAACCAAGTCTCCCAGAGTATTCATTGAAAACATCTTTTGTTATTTTCAAATCATACGCCTTCTTATTGAAATGATGTGGAGAACTTGAAAAATCAGTTATTCCAGTCACTGTTATATTATGTTCAGAGCTGGATTCATCCACATCCATCAAATACCGGAATTCATCCTTCAAGTGGGAGGTTGACGATATATGCGATTCATTGACATATTTTTTGAGTTCAGCTTCTGTTTTGATCAGTTCCTCTGCCAGAGCTACTGTCTTCTCATTTAGCTGTGTATCAACATATTGTTTTGATGTTGCTTCATTGGATGTTTTTGGATCGGGAAGACCGATGATTTTCTCCGATCCCATATCAAGAGTACCAGTCATTGTTCCACCAGATAAAGAAAGCCTTTTGTCTGCTTCATCATCTACATACCCTTTATTCACAGCATGATCAACTGCTGTTGGATCTTTTATATTGAAAATTGTATTATTATTCATATCCAAACCAGTCTCCATTGACAACATCTCTTTACGACTGACAAAAATGTTTTTGACGTCATTATAAGATACAAGATTGTTATAACTTGCTGCTAAATCTATGTAAGTCTGTTGTTTTGACTTGACGATATTGTAAAGTTCTTTCAAATCAATATTTGATGTAATATTTTGAGTATGTGGAATAGTATTTATTTTTGTATCAACATATTCTTTAGTGGTTGAATCTTTATTATTCGTGGGGGGTTGTAAATTTATGATCTTCTTATTTTTAGCATCATAATGTTGACCATCATAGTTCATGAAATGTACCTTTCCATGATAAAAAGGAAAAGCATCGTTATCACCAGCTGCTTGTATATTTAATATAGTATGATAATTAGCATCCATGTGATCAGTTAATACTATTCTTTCATTTTTCATATATGCATCGGTAATGTGAGCTTTCTCATCAACCTTATTCTTGAGAGTTATCATGTTAACAGCTGATAAATCGTCATTTTCATCAGTGTCCATGTTCGTGATTAATTTTCTATCCATATTTATCTCACCGGGTAAAATTAGTTTATGTCCCCTCAAATCAAGATCTCCAGTCATATGAGATGATCCGTCAACCTGAAGAGAATCAGCCCTCAGTTGAATCAGTTTGTTTTCCAAACTTGTTCCAAGCGTGTCAACCTGATGCTTTGTAATCACGTCGTTATTGTTAATAGCTTCTGCAACATTTGTTAATCTTTTATTTTGAATATCATAATTTCCGTCATCTGTTAATACAAATCCGACACCAGGTAATCCACGTTGAGGATTATTATTAAATGTTGATTCAGGTAAACGTCCGTTTGAGTAACTCATATATATATATAACTAAATTATATTATATTTCTTCATTGAAATTCTTAGTTGTGAATTTCCTTGGTTTGTCTATATATAAAAATGAAAATGGTTCATCAGTTGCTTTATCATATAATTCTTTTGGAATACTATTTTCACGGCAAATTAGACTCCTCTCATTAGCACTTGGGAATTCGTAAATAGAGAAATGTGAACAGTTCAATCTTATGTCTTTTGGTGTCTTATAGTAGCTTTGACTCAGATAAATCACACTGCAATTTTTATGTCTCCCACGTATAAAATAGTCGACTAATGGTTTTTGATTTTTTTCACATACAAAATCGTCAAAAATAACCAATTTCTGACTTTCACTATCAAGATCATTTACAGGAATAATCTCGTTATTACTTGCTTCAATAACATCATAACCAGCTTCATCACTTATTGGCTGGAACATATCTATAAGATTCTGGTACTTGGACTGCTCTAAGTTTTTCGCATACAGGTATATTTTATCAAAGTACAATAAATTGTAAATCATATGCATAAGTGTATTTGTTTTTCCCGAACCACTTGGGCCGCAAACCAACATCCGGAAGCATCGGTCAGGCATGAAAGGATATAACTGTTTATAATTTGAGGTTACATCATCATCGGCATCGTAATTTGGTATTATCATTTATATTATATGGGTATATTATTTCAATATAACATGGTGTATAACACGGTGTACAACACAGTGTACAACACGGTGTAAAATGCTCTTTTTTATATATGATTTCCAAATTTTATGTAACCTAATAATATAATAAAAATGAGTTTACTTAAATGGAAAGAACTTGCAAAAAGAAAATCTGAATTAGGAAATAAAATTAATTATGTTCATGATGCAATCACAAAACATAATCTTGGTCAGCAGATAAGTCAGGAATCGTTGACGAAGGTATTCAAACCAGTAACTAGTAAATTAGATGATGTTATCGACAGTAATTTAGATTTAAGGGTACCTATAAGAAAGAAACGAGCACCTAAAAAAGGTGACCAAGGTATTGACTACATGCCTGAAGTTGACCCTTTCGAAGACATGCAAGTTGATGATTTATTTGGTGATTATGTCCCACCAAATCAAGAAAAACAATTGGTGCCAAAACCACCAACATATGAAGAATCTTTACAAGATCTTCTGGAAGGAAATAAGGATATTTATGTTGATCCTCAGTACTTTGGTGATGAACCAGATGAATTACCACCAGAATATGAAGAAGAAGAGATGGACTATGGATTAGATGATGAAGATACAAGTAATTCGATTCTGGATGATCTTGGTATTACCAATTATGAAAATGTGGATAAGATATTGAATCAATCAACAATAACACCCCAAAAGACTAAGACATATCTTAATAAGATTATAAAGCAGGCCAAAGCAAAAAGAAGTCAATTAGGTGGCTATAAATCAAATGTTACAAAACAATACAATAAGGGGGAGATATCATCAGGTGAAAGGCAAATGCGAAACAAAAGAATAGACAACGCAAGAGTTACTTTAAATGAATACATAAAACATTATGAGACTAAACTGCAAACAATGAAAGGTTCCGGAATCAACGGCCGAGGAAGAAAACAGAGAGGTGGAAATATTATGTTTTTTAATGATGTAAAGCAGCTTCTCAAAAAATTGGAGTTGGTAATTGGTGAAAGATTAGCAGGGAATACCAGCATTGAGATGAGGAATATGGGAGTAACTATACTAGACACATTATTGAAAATGTCGAAAATCAATAGGTCACAATATAGTAAATTGTATAGTCAATATTTCAAAATATAATTTATGTAACTTTATTATATAAATGGAACGAGAGATAGTTTTATCATCTTATAGTGTAAAAAATCAAGGGAATAATAAACCTGAAGATTTCACAACAAAATTTACTAGACCAATGATATTGGATAGTAATTCTCAATATGTGATCGGCCTTAACCGAATTATCAATATGAGTTTTACATGGTTTAATGTTAATGCTGGATACAATAATCAATTAATTAAATTTAGCTCTGATAGTGGTTCAACATTTAACAACATCACCTTTCCAGCCGGAGTATGGAATTATACAGACTTCAATACATATATCAAGGATATAACGAAGACTGGTGATACGTATCCTATCACTCTTGAATTCGATAATACAACATTTAGGGTTACGATTACATTGACTCAGAATTATCAGCTTGATTTGACGCATTCCAATTTTAATGATCTAATCGGGTTTGATAAGACAGTATTATCTAATGAAACAAATATAGGGCCGAAAGTGCCCAATCTCAGTCAAGACACAGATATCCTGAATATCCATTGTAACCTAATAAACGACAGTCTTGTCGACGGTCAATTATTCCTTCTCGACCAGTGTACTCCAACCTAGTTACTCCTTTACCCTCGAACCACGAAGAGTCACATTCAATCCAGTCAATAAGAATAATATTAGTAGTATCAGGGTATACATTACTGATGGAAAAAGAAGATTAGTTGACCTGAATGGAGCAGATACATCTTTCTCACTAATTCTGAAAAGTATAGAATAATATAACATAATAGTATAATGAAACCGTATGAATTCAAAAGATTTTACCATCCAAAACTTGGTAAATTTGTATATCAACACAAAGGGTCTGGGCTTATCGTTGATAATATTTTCAAACCATTAAAGAGTGTGGCATCATCTGTTTTCAAGAAATTTGCTAAGCCAATAGCAAAGAAGGCGTTAGAATCGGGGATATCCCATGCAGGTGAGCGACTGGGTAAGGCGGTATCAGAGAAGTCAGGAGACCTAATAATGAAAAGATTGGCAAATTTGAGAAAAGGAGCTACAAGACAAACAGCAATTGTTCCATCCTCACCCATTAAACAGCAACAGCAACATTATCAGCCAAAACTAGATCAAGAAAGTACTGATATGATACTGAATAGACTCATTTCTGGAGATGGTTTGAGGAGAAGACGTAGAGTTAGATTTGTATAGAATCAATGAATATATTTTTTAATTGTTAAAATTATATAACATAATAATATATGTCTTTCAGAACAGATAATTTTCTACAAAGAAATGAGTTGGTGCGATTCCAACTCGATGATGTAATCAGGTCTCCAGCTAACGGTCAACACCAAACGAAAAATGGTTATAAATTTACAATTAATGATCGATCGAGTTTCTACGATTGGTACAATGCCTATATTGAAGTCCAATTCCAACTACAGAAATTAGCAGACGGAGCAGGATATGCTGCTGCTGATCGAATAACGGTAATTAATGGAGGGCATTCCTTAATTGACCACATAATGATTAAATCTGCAGGAAAAATAGTTTATGACACTGACAATCTCCATAAAGTCACTTTTGTTAAAAACCTGCTAGAGTATTCTGATGATTACAGTAGATCAGTTGCTAAAAACAGTTTCTGGTATTTGGACACGAATGCTACAACAGCTGCGAATAACACAGGATTTGAAGCTCGCAGGTTGCAAACTCAAGCTCTGCGCGATAATGGTACAGGTGGTCCTAAAAACATTAATGTGATCATACCATTGAACAGGTTCTCATTTTTTGAAGAACTTGAAGATAAGATGCTTGTACCAATGCAAATACAATTTAACATTGAGCTACAAAACGATGGTGAACTCATTCACATGGCTAATGGAACTGATGCTGGAAGAATTGTTGTTAATAGGTTTTTGCTATGGGTGCCAAAACTAACCCCAAAGGATTCATTGTATGACAATTTCGTTAGTTCATTTCTTAAAGAAACTCAGTGGAAATATTTAAGGGAAATGTACGAAGCATCAGCTCCTACACAATCATCAGGATTTTTCCAGATTTCAAGCAGTATTGACAATGTCAAACACATTTTTGTTTACTTGAAAAGAACAAACCCGCCTAATGATGCAGTTGAAGAAGACAGTCCTTATCTAATGAACACTTTTAAACTTAATGCTGCTGATAATAACTCTTCCCTTTTAAACTGTAGACTAGAATATGGAAATGGAGTCTTTTATCCAGAAACAGAGTATGATACAGAATCAAAAGTGAGAATCTTTAACGATTTGATGTCATATACTATGCGGAAAAATGACTATAACAGCGGAACTCAGCTGAACTTAGCAAACTATAGTTCTCTGTATGGGTTGATTTACTTTAATCTTACGTATCAAACTGAAAAAATAACAAGAGATCCGAAACAGCTAATCTTTAGGTATAGACTAAGCCAGAATGCAGTTGCAAACTTCAATGTTCATGCTGTAGTCCTATATGAAGAATCTGTTGTCATTGACAAGGTGGGTAATGAATTGGTTATAGTGTAAAATAAATATCCTTATTTCATATATATTATGTGAAATTTTATATAATATATATTATATATAAGAAATGACTCAGCTTTTTGAAATCAAAGTAAATTTGTCTGACAATCAAAAGAAGAATCTTAGCAATGCTTTCAAAAAAAGGGAAACTATTGTTCTCAGACTATCAAATAAATCTCTTCATGGCAATGACGTTTTATATGTATCATCGATGGTGAAGAAGAGATTGGAGAAGAATCGTATGATGAATAAGGGTATGGATATCAAACTTGTTAAAAGTAATATCAGAAAACAGGTTGGAGGTAGTCTACTAACTTCTATCTTAAGTATTGGAAAGACGCTAGCACCAACTATAGGCAAAACCCTTGGGCTATCAGCTCTTGCTGGATTGGCTTCAGAAGGTGCTTCTCAGATTGTGAAATCAATATCTGGCAAAGGCGTACAGTCGGGTGGTTTTCTCGTACCACAAGACAAAATTAATAAGCTGATAGAATATAAGCATCTTTTATCTGCGAAACAAAAACAGGATATATTGAAAGCCCTTCAATCAGGTTCAGGTGTTCATGTGAAACCAACAAAAACACAATCAGGTGGATTTTTAGGCACTCTGTTGGCAAGCATTGGTGTTCCACTCCTTCTAAATGCTTTGACTGGTAAAACTGGTAGTGGGGCTCCACGAATGGGAACTAGTAAGAAAAAGGGTATGGGAGCTCCAAGAATTGGTGTATATAGACCACCTCCATTTTATGGGAGTTGGCCCGATAATACGATAGGTATGGGGATTAAAAAAAAACAACCAAAAGGGGCGAAGGCTTGCTATTAGGGAAAAGCAGCCCTTTCAATGGTATTCCTCTTCTCGGAGCAATACTGTAAAACCGAAATTCCACAAAGACATCCCGTTAAGTAATCATGATCTAATAAAATGGTGCAGATATTTAAACATCCCAATCAGTGATGTTCTGTCAAGGGATGAAAGAGTTCCACATAATCATAGCCAAGCATTATTTATTTACAATCTGGAACCTAGTTATATGGCAGGATCTCATTGGGTTACAACTTATGTAAAAGACAACGTGATAAATTATTTTGACAGTTTTGGTATGCCTCCATTTCAAGAGATCGTAAATCATGCGAAAAGAAGGAATATGACACTGCTTCACCAAAACAACCAAATCCAAAACATAAAAACGTCTACATGTGGCTACTTCTGTTTATACTTTCTGAACGAAATGAATAAGGGGAATTCGTATTATAATTTATTGCAAGTATTTGACATATATGATACAATGAAGAATGAGAGATTCCTCGAACATTATTTTAGAAATATCTAACTTATATATATAATGGTAAAATCATATTGTGTTAGACAGAAGAAAGTCACTGAATGTGTTCCAGGAAGCGAACGATATGTGAAAACTAAAAATGGTCGAACTATGTTGAAATGCACTTGCGCTGAATGTGGTATAACAAAAACCAAATTTATAAAACAAAAACAGGGAAACTAATTGAGCCCTCACAAGATGGGGGCTTTTTAAATATAGAAGGTAGTCACAGTCTTGGTGAAATAGCAGCTAAAAGCGCTTTAAAAGGTTTGTATAATTTAGGTAGAATCGGAGCATCAAAGGCAATTAAATCTGGTTATGCTAAACAAAAAATAAAAGGAATGGCTGATAAATATTTGGATCAAGCCTTAGATAGTTTAACTTCAGATATTAGTAAGAAACTAGATCCATTGCATAAAGGTAGTGGGATTGATATTCATAAGGCCATTGGGAAGCTTCCGAAACCAAAAGGCGGTTGGACATTACCGGCCATAAATATACTGGCCCATATAATGATTTAAAGAGTCAAGTGAAATATGACCCAACAACTGGCCAAATATTAGAAATATATGACCAACCTACAGGAAGAACTGATGAAATAGCAATGCAACATGATGTCGATTATTCAGTCTGCAAGGATGATAGGAAATGTAAAAATAAGGCAGACCGAAAAATGGTTCAAGCTTTAGACAACGTACCGTATAATGAAAGACAATGGGGGCATTGGTTGGCTAGAAACACGATTGATGTAAAACAAAAACTTGGATTAGGTGTTAAAAGGAAGTCAAAAAACGTAAAAAGGAGTTGAGTAATGATTGGGCTGAACTCCTTGCAAATGAACTACATAAACCAATCAAACGGAAATTTCAAAAGAGACGTGTTATTGTTAATGGAATAGATGATATTTGGAGCGCTGACCTTGTAGAAATGCAGAAGTTTTCAAAATGGAATAAAGGATATAGATATTTGTTAAACATCATTGATGTGTTTTCAAAATTTGCTTGGAGCATTCCCATTAAAAATAAAACCGGTAATACAATTACTGAATCATTTGATGATGTTATTAAAAAGTATAAAAGAAAACCGAAATATTTATGGGTAGATCAAGGATCTGAATTCTATAATAAAACTTTCAAAGACTGGCTAAAGAAAAATAATATTGAGATGTATTCTACTTTCAATGAAGGTAAAGCTGTTGTTATTGAGAGATTTAACAGAACATTAAAATCTAAAATGTGGAAACAATTTACAGCTCAAAATACAACACAATATTTAGACATGTTACCAAAACTATTAAATGAATACAACAGTACAAAGCATTCAAGCATCAAAATGAAACCGGCAGAAGTAAATAAAAAGAACGAGGGAAGTGTATATCTCACTTTATATGGTGATATGGAACCATCATCATCAAAAGTAAAATTCAAAGTTGGTGATAAGGTTAGAATTTCAAAGTATAAAAGAAAGGTATTTGATAAAGGATATACAAGTAATTGGACTGAAGAGGTATTCACAGTTGATAAAATCCAATACACAAACCCTATTACATATAAGTTAAAGGATCTTAATAATGAATCAATAGAAGGGTCATTTTATGAACCTGAATTACAATTAGCAAAACAGGATGTATTCAGAATTGGCAAAGTCATTAGGAGGGATTACAAGAAAAAACAAGCTTTGGTATCATGGTCTGGTTATCCAAAAGAATTTAATTCATGGATACCGTTAAAAGATGTCAAAAATATATAATGTTTATATATCATGAGTGGTATTGAGAAATATATCAAAAAAATAAATTTTCAAATTCAGGAATGTGAAGATGAAATAGACAATCTTCATGATAAAATATATGATAATGAGCGTAGATTGGATCTGTTACAATATAAAAAAAATTATGGAAACTTTATCATAAAAAAATACATGAAATGGATGAAGATATAACATTGAAACAGTTATTGAATATTATCTGCAATGAGATAGAAAACAATAAATACGATGAGGAATGTAATGTGTTGAAACAAACAAAAGTTGATAATATAGCTGAATTGAAAACTGAAATGAATATCTGAATATAGTTTAAAAGATTCATAACTGGATCATTTGAATTCTCAACCATATTTAAACGCATATAAAGATAAAATAATATATAGTAATAATATAATGGAAAAAGAAGTAATAATAAAAAGAGGTAGGGGGCGACCGCCTATATACCAAACCCAAGAAGCCAAAAAAGAAGCTATTAAAAGATCCAAAACTCGTTATATGTTAAATAAAGAGTGGTATTGCCGTGCATGTAATAACAATATCAACTACTCACTTGCTGGAAAATTCTGTCATTTGAAAACTAATAAACATATGGATAATATTAATAGGCAGATCCGTGAATTCGTTCATTTAAACACACAATAAAAACTAAGAAATATATAGTTTAATGGATCCATTATTGGATCACTTAAATTCTTGATAAAGGTTAAACGCACTAAAAGGACTTAAAAAAATAATCATAATATATAGTAATGGTGAAACAATCAAGGGGAAGACCTAAAAAATATATGACCGATGAAGAAAAACGTATTATGGGACGTCTTTATTGTAAGAAGTTTAATGACAACCCAGATAATAAATATCATTGCATTGAATGTAATAAATATTTTCATCCTGCAAGTAAATATAAACACAATAAAACTATGGTGCATAAATCGAATGCACAAAAATACAACAACGAATAACGCAAGGCGATCATAAAAAGATAATCATATATGACAAATCATATATAACTATCTCAAATTATTTCCAAAATGATGCCAAAAATAAACGCACTCTAAAAGGTACTTAAAGAAATATTATATAATTATATATATATAGATAATGGAAACATCAGACTTAACAAAATTGAGTAAGTCTCAACTAATCCAAATGATATTAAAACTACAGAATGCTAAACCAGCTCCTAAAATTACAATAGTGGATAACAAAAAACAACGTAGGAGACCAATTCCTACACCAAGAAAAAGTGTTAAACAGATGGTGAATGAGTATGAAGACCATATTATTTTACCGCCGATTGAGTTCAGAGACGACTATAAACCAGTTCCAGCACCTAGAACTAAAAAGTCAGTTGCAGAAAAACCAGTTCCTACTCCAAGAACTAAAATAGAGCAAACAGACAAAGCTCTAAAAGGTTATACTAAATCCTACGAAATAAGTATTAAAAATAACAAAGACCCGCTGGTGCAACTGCAAAACACAAGAAAGGCTATTGAATATCATATTATAAGTACACTAAAATCCATGAAAGGACTGAAATTTGTTGAAACACTCAAGGTAATATTTACCAAAATATCAAATGGAGAAACAGTGTATAAAACTGCCTATTTCAACAGTCTAGTTCAAACAATCATAAACAACCTAGAGATCGCTGAATCACTACAAGTGTCAAAGCAAAACATATTAAACAAGATTGCAGTTTGGATTTCAGAGGGATCTGGTTGGACTGTTCAATCAGTGGAAAATCATTATCTTAATGTTGTAAAATATCAACCAATGAGAGGCTCTTCATATATTAAACTACCCCAAGAACTCAGAAACAGTGCGAAAGGATTGATCAACATAAAAAATGAGGATAATGAATGCTTTAGGTGGTGTCACATCAGACATCTAAATCCTCAAGACAAAGACCCACAGAGAATTAAAAAAGTTGACAAACCATTCATTGAAAATTCAAATTATTCGGGGATTGAATTCCCAGTCACCATCAAACAGTACAACAAGATTGAAAAACAAAATAAGATCAACATCAATGTTTTCGGTTATGAAGACAAACAACCATACCCAATTTATGTATCAAAAGAAAAATATGAAGACCGCATGAATCTTCTTCTGATAACAGAAAATGAAAACAAGCACTATGTCTTGATTAAAGATTTCAACAAGTTAATGTACAATCAGACCAAACACAAAGAAAGAAAACATTTCTGCATGTATTGTCTTCAATGCTTCAGCTCTGAAAGAGTATTAACTAATCATAAAGAAAACTGCATGCAAGTGAATGGCGTACAAGCAATAAAAATGCCTGACAAAGATAATAATATACTAAAATTCAACAATGTCCATAAACAACTACCAGTACCATTTGTTATTTATGCAGATTTTGAGGCTATTACTGAGAAAATACATGGTTGTCAACCCGATAATGATAAATCATACACAGAGGCTTATCAGAAGCATACAGACTGTAGTTATGGTTATAAGGTAGTTTGTTGCTATGATGATAAATACACTAAACCAGAGCAAATATATAGGGGCGAAAAAGCCGTTTACAAATTTATGGAAGCTATGCTGGGGGAAGTTAAATATTGTAAGAAGGTAATGAAAAAAGAATTCAATAAACCATTAAGAATGACAAAAGATGATGAAGAAGAATTTCAAAAAGCTAAAGAATGCCATATATGTGATATAAAATATACTGACAAAGACATTCGAGTTAGAGATCATTGTCATATAACTGGTAAATACAGAGGCTCTGCTCACCAAGAATGTAATCTGAAACTAAGAGTAAATCCAGCAGAGATAAAAATTCCTGTTATATTCCATAATCTAAGAGGTTATGACAGCCATTTTATAATGCAAGAATTGGTGAAATAGTCAAGAAGTATACATACAAAAATAAGAAAGGAGAAGAGAAACAGATGAATATAAATGCTATACCAAACAACATGGAAAAGTATATGGCTTTCATGCTTGGTAATCATCTTACCTTCATTGATAGTTTCCAGTTTATGAGCTCTAGTTTAGAAAAACTGGTAAGCAATCTACCAAAAGAATCATTAAAATATACCTCTCAACAATTCAAAGGTGAAAAGCTTAATTTAATGTCACAAAAAGGAGTCTATCCATACGACTTCATGGACAGTTTTGATAAATTCAATAAAAAACTACCACTAAAAGAAGAATTTTACAGCATATTAAATGATAAATATATATCAGATGAAGACTATAAGCATGCTCAAACTGTTTGGGAAACATTCATGCTTAAAAATATGGGTGAGTACCATGATTTATATCTTAAATCTGACATCCTTCTGTTAGCTGATGTGTTTGAAAACTTTAGAAAGACCTGTCTGCAATACTACAAATTAGACCCATGCCATTATTTTACATCTCCAGGCTTATCTTGGGATGCTATGCTAAAAATGACTAATATTAAATTAGAACTAATGACTGATATTGACATGTTTCAATTCATTGAAAAGGGGATGAGAGGTGGTATTTCTTATATAGCTAATAGATATGGAAAAGCAAATAATAAATACATGAAATCATACAATGAGAAGGCGCCCTCAAAGTATATTATGTATCTTGATGCTAACAATCTCTATGGTTGGGCTATGTCACAATACCTACCAACCGGCGGTTTCAAATGGATGACAGAAAATCAGATTAATAAGTTAGACTTAGCTAAATATAAAGAAGATAGCAATAAAGGTTTAATACTAGAAGTTGACTTGGAATATCCTGAAGAATTGCACAACCTTCATAATGACTACCCATTAGGACCAGAGAAGGTTAAAGTGACTAGCAATATGTTGTCTGGGTATTGCCAAAAAATAGCTACCAAATATAATATATCAACAGGCCTTGTACAAAAACTGATTCCAACTTTAAGAAACAAAGAAAAGTATGTTCTTCATTACAGAAATCTACAATTATACACTGATCTCGGTTTGAAAATAACGAAAGTTTATAGAGTACTGGAGTTCAATCAGTCCGCATGGTTGAAGCAATATATTGATTTCAACACTCAGAAAAGAACTAATGCCAAAAATGCTTTTGAGAAAGATTTCTTCAAACTTATGAATAATTCAGTATTTGGAAAAACAATGGAAAATATCAGAAAGAGAATAGATGTTAGATTAGTAACTGATGAGAAGAAACTATTAAAAATGACTGCTAAACCTACATATGTAAGTAGTAAAATCTTCAATGAAAACCTTGTAGCCGTTCATAAGATCAAAGAAACACTAACCCTTAACAGGCCGGCATATGTGGGTATGTGTATCCTAGATCTTAGTAAGACATTAATGTATGATTTTCATTATAACTACATCAAAAAGAAGTATAATAAGGCTAGACTTCTATTTACTGATACAGATAGTTTAACTTATGAAATCAAAGCCGAAGATGTCTACTCAGACTTCTGGAATGATAAACATTTGTTTGATAACAGCGACTACCCTGAAAGCTCATTATATTTCGATAAAACCAATAAAAAAGTAATTGGTAAATTCAAAGATGAGGCTGCAGGAATTCCTATTTGCGAATTTGTTGGCCTACGATCAAAAATGTATAGCTATATAAAAGACAACCAATCAGGAGGTAAGACTGCTAAAGGGATTAAAAAGAATATTATCAAAAATAATATCAAACATGAAAACTATAAAAATACGCTATTTGAAAAAAAAAACAGATGCATCATAGAATGAAAACAATCAGAAGTCAAAAACATCAATTAGGAAGTTATGAAATCAATAAAGTATCACTCAGTTGTTTTGATGACAAAAGATATCTACAAGAAGACGGAATCAACAGTTATGCATATGGCCATTATGCGATCATTAATTAAATCCAATGAGACTATGTTAAGGTATTACCAGAAGAAAACATATAGTAGTTCAAAATATATAAATTCCATAAGTTAGAAACCATTATCTATATTCCAGAAATACGAGCTCAAATTCCATGGAAACCATTATATGGAAACCATTATGTATATTCCAGAAATACGAGATCAAAAATACGAGCTCAAAAATACGAACTCAAATTATATAGAAACCATTATATGGAAACCATAACCTATATTCCAGAAATGCGAGATCAAAAATACGAGCTCAAATTATGTAGAAACCATTATATGGAAGCCATTATATGGCAACCATTATATGGAAAGTAGTATTTGAGTTGGGTTTGGTAACAGTGCATTTTTGCAAAAAATGCTCTGGTACCCCCAACTCCTATACTACTCCGAACGCAAGTCGTTTTGCTGATTTTAATCGTATAAAAATGTATATCATGCAACATATCGCTTTTAGTAAAGTTTTACTTAATAATCAGTTATATTTTTTAAAACGAAGGAAAGTCTTCATTTCCTTTCAGCTATTTTCGTTTTCAAGATTATTCTCGCAAAAAATATTAGAGAAATAAAAATATAATGAAGGTCTATAAATCCTGATACAGAACAGCTGTATTGTATCACTGATACAGAATACTAATAGGAATGTCAACCTGTTTTTGCCTGGGCATTTTTTGAGTTCCTGAGCCTGGGACATTATGTCCCTAACTGCAAGAGCATTAACGTTGTGACAATGAAACCTAGAGGGTACATGGTACGTCCAAAACTATTCGCGGTCCGCAAAATGGAACGATGACGTCGTATGACGTGGGAATAGCGTAATTAGTTCTACACAGGCGCCATTTTGAATCCGTCATCTTGGGCTTCCGGACTTCTTCAAAACCTCTTAAAGGGGCTATGTCGCCTATTTTAGTACCACTTTAAAAAGCCAAAAAACATATTTGTTAAAATGGAAACCTACAAATAATGGTCAAGTTTTGTTAACAAATACTCTACCAGTGCACAGAAACTAGTATTCGTTATCTTTGGCTGCAGATGGCCAGGATGGAAATGGATTGCAACTTGAAAAATTGGCCAAGTTTTTTCAAGTTCCTTCCAAGTGTAGTGGAAAAATCGCCAACAAAATGTTATGGTTCGTTCTTCCTTGAATAAATCACTTGTTGTTTTTTCCTGTTGTTCTAAGACCAATTTTATGTTTGAGCAAAGGCACCTTGTCAACTATTTGGTGTAGTTTGACCAAAAAACAGCAGAATCTGCGTGACAATGCCCAATTAAAAGCCGTCCAACTTGACCCAAAATAATCATAACCAATAAAGAATGCTAAAATGGAACAAAAATGTCAAAGGTATCACCACAAACGTAGATTTTTCATTATAAGGTGAAAAATGCACATTTAGAAAAACGTAGAACATAACTGTAAGACCATTGAAGTCGTAACTTTCTATGACTCAAACATCAAGAGCATAAAAGCTATGATAATGAATCCGAGCAAAATGGTACGATGACGTCAAAAATTTTAGATGGCATTTGATTTCATATTAAAAAACGTTTTGGTGAAAGTTAGCGCGGCCACTTTGTGCACAAAAGTAACAGTAACAGTAGCAGTAACAGCAACAGCAATAGCAACAGCAACAGCAACAGCAACAGCAACAGCAACAGCAACAGCAACAGCAACAGCAACAGCAACAGCAACAGCAACAGCAACAGTAACAGCAACAGCAACAGCAACAGCAACAGCAACAGTAACAGCAACAGTAACAGTAACAGCAACAGTAACAGTAACAGTAACAGTAACAGCAACAGTAACAACAAAAGTAACAGTAACAGCAACAGCAACAGCAACAGTACAGTAACAGCAACAGCAACAGTAACAGCAACAGCAACAGCAACAGTAACAGTAACAGCAACAGCAACAGTAACAGTAACAGTAACAGACACAGCAACAGTAACAGTAACAGTAACAGCAACAGCAACAGTAACAGTAACAGTAACAGCAACAGCAACAGCAACAGCAACAGCAACAGTAACAGTAACAGTAACAGACACAGCAACAGTAACAGTAACAGTAACTGTAACAGAAACAGCAACAGCAACAGCAACAGTAACAGAACAGTAACAGTAACAGTAACAGTACCAATGACAGTAACTGCATTAGGTAGTGCATTTGCATTATTAGTGCGTGTATTATTTGTATGAACTTATAATTGACGCTGAGGAGATGAAAGTATAGATGTGATCTTACTTGTAAAACTATATGTCAAGCTTCCTTTTTTTACTTTTACAATACATTATTCCATGATCATAGAAGTTAAATTAAAAAAATGCCTCAAATATTTCCGTCTAATCCTGTTAACGTCGTGTTTATTTACTTTACTTTGTAATATTTATGTTATACAGGACTCTAATCAAACTAGCCAACGCTAATTAGATGTTTCTGTTAAAATATTGAATTAAAATTAAAAAAAAAAAATCCTGATTCTTTTTTTTTACAGTCAACGTTGCAGATTCTAGCAAAAATAACAAAAAGTGAAGAAGTTTCAAGCTTAGCAGCTGCTGTTCATATTAGCCTTAAACGGTGGAAGGCTTGTTTTAGTAGTCAGCGTTGACTGGGTCGTGTAATGTTGTATGTGCAAATTTTCAATGCTAACTTTCTCAATCATTTAGTTTTCAATGATTTAAAAAAAACTGACCTTTCAATATCGTATTCGCCGTTTATTAAAATACCTAAAAATTGATAACTGTCTAATAAAAATATTCCAGATGCATTGTTCATTTTTGGCAGTCCTATAGACAAGTAAACATTTCCATGTAAAAAGAAAGGTGACGTGTGAAGGAAAAATAGTGCACCTTCGACAATACACGATTTGCATATTATGTCCCAGTCTTCTTTCAGTAGGACTTAAACTGAATCGATCCCCCCCCCCAAAAAAAAAAAACATGTAAACACACTGTTAAGTCGTTGCATTCTCGTTTCTGAGTGACATCGAACACAGGAAAACACATTAGATTTAGATTTCTAGTAGGGCCATTCATTTGGTGCAAATTAAGTAGTGAGATAAGAGCGTTGCCTAGCTTCAAGTCGTTCACGGCACAGATACGCAAAATAGATCTTGCAAGTCACATGGACAACAACAGTAGTTGCTCTTTAGTTCTTTAGTTGTTCTTTTCAAAAATTAACTAATGCTTATTTATTAATATATATCGATGATATAGTTTCTTATATTTCTATATATTTTTTATTTTACAATTATACAAATTCTAGATACACAAGATATACATAATTTTATAGTTTTTCAAACATCGATAATAGTTTTCTTTTACATTTTACTACTAAAAATTCTAGATACATTAGATAGATATATTACATTAGATATATACTTTGTTAAATACATTGACACTTCAATAAAGTTATCATCATCATCATCATCAACCTATCTCAAAGTTCACATTTATCCTGTGAAATACTGCTCCAGTTCTTTAAAATTTCACATTTTTTGATTTTAATTACAGTTGTCGTTTTCAGACTTTTAAAACTTCTAATTGATAAGGATGTCCAAGCGACCTTAAGGTCCCTTAAGAACTATTCACATCTCTTTTTGTATTAAGTTGTTCTATTTATTAAGATTTATTGCATAAGCGTCTTTTAACATTGATACAATTCTTTAAGGAGAATATTTCGGCTACGTTTACAAGAATAACTTGAATTAGTTTGCGTGGTAGTCATCATATTTTACCTAAAACAGCACGACGAACGAAATTATCCCACGCTAATCTGATTGAGTTGCTTTAAAATATGAAAACAACTAATATCTAAAGCCTTTGAGTTAAACTCTTCCAATGAAAATGCATTAAAAAAACTATGGCAAATCATAGTTAATAGAACAAACTGGTTATGAAGCTCAACAAATTTCAAAAAGAGTGTACAAAGCTGCTTTGTTTTATGTTGAACGAACCGTGATCCTGCACATTGTTTTGTTTAACGCGTGAACCCAAATGTTTCTACTGGTCAGTTGCTCATATGCATTTAAATACCTTTTGTGTTTTGTGCAGGGTCAAGGCAAACGAACAAAAGAAATGGAGAACAAAAGCATATAACAAAGGAATGACTGAGTTTCATAACCAGTTTGTTCTATTAACTATGGGCAAATACACAAAACAGTTTCCATTTCCTTCGTTTTCTTGTAGCTTTTCACTTTTATTATTGAACCCATTTCAGTTCAGAGTAAGATTCGTTTGCTTACGTTTGAAAGTTTTCAATGTCATGGCACAGATAAGTGTAAATAAGGGCCGAATCGCACTAGAGCCAGACATGTAAAATGTCCCGGGGCAAACTCCACAGGATTTGGCTGAAGTTTGTCTTGCCTCGGAGCAGGACTTCGGAACTTTTGAAGTTTTGGCCGTCCTCTGGAATGTTTAGCAGACTCAAAAAACGCGATCGCACTAGGACAAGTCAAGCGACGACAGATTTTTGACATTAAGTAAACAAGTTTTGATTTGTCTGGCTCTAGTGCGATTCGGCCCTAAGTATACTAATTAAGTGTTCAAATTAAAACATAATCTAAGTCAAAGTCCATTAGTCAATCTTATTTGTTTATTTTAAACATAAAGTTTGTTTTTTTCCAGTCCAAAAAATTCACAAAACTTTACCTACACAGCTAGCTCCCAAACAATCTCTATAGAAATTACCTAACAGCGACATTTTTCTGCTCTTCGAAAGCTTTAAAACGTTGTGGACAATATGACAAAAAATAGCTGTTGGATCAGAAAGGGGATTGCTTTAATTTCCTTATATCTTCAATCAATATCTCCAAACAAAAGTGAAAAACATTCAGCAGATAGTGTAAAAATGTCATAACAATAACGTTTTGTTTATATCTGACGTTACCAAATAATCCGAAGTTCTTTTTAACGACAGGCAAATAAATTCTCGTGGTCAATAAAATTCACTGGTGACATCCAGGAGAACTAAAAAACACTAAGAAACATTTTAAGACAGGATGATAAACAAAGACAAAAGGTTCCGATAATAATTTTACTTTGATCAAAATTCTACCACATAAGGAAACGCAAAAGCGGCAAAAACGTATAATATATAGATAGGCTGAGCCTAACAGCGAAGCTATCTGAACAGAAAGCCGATGATAAACTTAACTGAGGCGAAAGGTCGGAAGCACAAGAATTAATTAGGATTGACGACCGGGATATTTTTCAATTTTAGCAATTCTCAAAAACAGAATAACGCGACCGTCTGCACAGTACATATAGACCGTACAAAAGTTCACAAAAACAACTTTTTCGCCGTCTAGAATAACTAGCACGACTACTTTCCGAATAAAATACACCTGTTGCTTATCAAAAATTGCCCGAGAAACTGATTTGGAAATAAAAATTGCAAAAAGGCCACGCGAGTGAAGTTAGAACTATAAAATCCAAGTCTTGTTTTGTTTACATAAAATCGCTTTTCAACCTATGTAATGAATGAACAAACACATAAAAATGGACAACACAATCTTCTTTCGAAAACTTTTAGTCAAATCTTCATAAGTTTATGTTTAAAAGCAAAACGCGAACCATTCATAGCGCATCGAGGCCGAGTGTCTTCGATGAAAGAAATCATGAAACGACCGAATTTGAGCACGTTTTATAAACAATTCTCCAAATCCTAACAAGAAAACAAAGAAAAAGTCAATCACAGATTGATATCAACATAAATTGCCATCGAAAAATGTAATTTGTTTTACCTTTAAGAAATTCTTTACATCTCCGCTTATATTCCACATGGCTTGGTTTCCTTTGTTCTCGTAGGGGATTATATTGAGTAATCCCCGCTAATTATCAACTGTACATGTCTGAAAAGCTGGTGGCGGCTTTTGATTGTTACAGGGGAGTGCGGGGCTGAAACAATAGCAAAACAATGGAATATATTCACCTCGACATATTCCCCCGACATATTCCCCAACATATTCCACTGACATATTCCCCTCTCAACACCCAAAGTTGCAAACAAAAATAACAACAAAGCAAGAAAAATTTGTCACCAACTTTAAGGATTCTTACATTTTGAACGCAACCGAGCAATTTGTTAAATTGAACACAGACGATGATCGTTCCGAAATACTGGATTGTACTTTACCTTTCTTCGCAACTGGCTCATTTCAAAATGAGTCTTTGTTCCCTTAAGGTTACAGTGTACCTTCAGGGGTGTCTCCAGTATAACAGCTCTAGCGTCTTAAGATTACACTTAATATACCTAAACCCTGATATCAAATTAAAGCTTATAGAGCTGGCTATCTAAATATGGAAACCATTTGGTAAGAAAATGAATTGTCGAATTTTTTACGACGTCTAAATTCGAACGTCTGAATCAGCTTTAAAACGCTATAACTCAAAGCGATTATTGTATTTTGCTAATTTGATTTGTTCTCGGGTTTCCGGACACGAAGCGCTAAAAAAATGTGTCGGCGATTTCCCATATTCAATTGCAGTAAAAAGTTACAGAATGTTTTCGAAAAAGGGAGAAAACAAATTGAAGTGATCGCACGGAAATGGCTCTTAACGAAAAAGTTTTCGGAAATAAGAAATTCGCCGACATTTTTTCGTTGACTATATGTTAGCCTAGCTTGTGTCCAAATTGGAAGAAAATCGAACAAATTCCCTTTGAGTTGTAGCTCTTTAAAGTGTCCCCTACAAGCGAAAAATTAACTTTGAGAAAACAACGCTTAGAAAAACATATCGCTTAATAAACAAACTCCGCCCACAAAAGTTATACCGTCATTTCTCCGTCAATTTTCACTATTTTTCGATAATTTTTTTTTTTGGATTAAAGTTCATTCTGTAAGCTTTATTTTGACGCCAAAAAAAAATTTCAATAAATTTTCGATCTGAAGGTACACTGTAACCTTAACTTAACTTCTTGCCATCGGTTGCAAACTGCTACGATATCTTGACATTGCTCGGCATCTTCGAATCTTCCTCAGTCACTTCCGCAACGCTAAACTGTGCATTATCATAAGCACCTCGAGGCTGTTCAGTCGCTAGCTCCTCGTCTAGCTTACTGCTCACATTTAACGAACCACTGAAACTGTTCTGAGTAAGAAACAAGTCGTCTTCTGAGTCACTCATGTCTTCTAATGTTGAAGTGAATAAAGCTAAGACACGACGCAAAACATGTTTGTTCTGTACGAATTTACCAGGTCGAAATCACAGTGCGTACGTTCAGCATTTTTATTCTATTCTCCACACATACAAAGGCATTCCGATATATGCATTGCACAAAAGCGTTTGTTTATCATTGGGGAGTCAACCTCGCCCATGTGAAATATAAGCCTGTTATTTTTAGGCACCTCGTGGATACGTGATTTGTATATGTAATCGCATGGGCCCAAGTAAAATTAAGGATTAATATCACGCGTGTTTTCAGAAGCTGTAGAAATTGCCCAAGTCGCGAAGCGACGAGGGCAATTTCTACAGCTTTTGAAACACAAGTGATATTAATCCTTAATTTTACGAGGGAACATGCGATTACTTGTTTATAATATAGAGGGCAAAATTATAGGGAAACCTTTCAGACTTTTTAAGAGCCACTCAGTGACTTGAAACCACCCGAAGTGAAATATTCTCTCGCAAACTGACAAGAAAAACTTTTCAACTCACTGTGGTAAAATAAATTTCTATTCGGTCAAAAATACATTTGGTTGTTATGTACATCTAAAGAACATAGCCTGATTTTTATCGATAAAAGACACTTTACGACAAAAACAAAGCAAGTTTTATTTAAGCGTACCTGTGTTTTGAAGTTTTTGCCGCTTTCATAACAACAACAAATAGCGAGAGTTCAAACTTCCTTGCACGTTTGTGATTTAATTGCTTTCTTTCACTTCTTTTAGCCTTATTCTTTCTCCTGTTAAATCTGTCAAAGTTCTTTTCTTAAGGTCCGCAGAAATCCGCATTTTTTCATTGAAGTGATGGAACTTTAAAACCTTTTGTCGCCATAAATGAATTCCTTCGAGGTCTTCAACGTCGGCACGTCGCAAACTGGCCTGAAGGCGCCTAGTTAATCCAAGATTTGACACTAATAATCGCTTCCTGTTTGGCGTAAAATGCTGTAATTCACCTGTAGAATTCCTTTCTTAAGTATCTTCCGATTTCATTCCTTTTTATAACAAAATCTCCGGCGAAACATGCGAGCGCTCCGTTTGTAAATTTTCTTCAAAAATCCCGCCAAGCCAACTGAATGCAACGAGAACGACGCGCTTAACCAATCACGAGTGAGAATTTTTGATGCTCGACCAATCAGCAGCGAGTAATTTTGCCCTCAACTAAGAAAAAATGCCGTCTTCGTCAGCCAATCAGCATTCAGTAATTTTGCCTTCTATATTATAAATGAATAAATCACGTATCCCCTCGTTGCCTAAAAATAACCCTTACTTCTTCAGTTCTGAAATCCGAAGTGACAAACATCTCAGCCCCGCATTGCTCCCGCTTTGATTAAAACGTATGAAGTTCCTCGAAGCAAGATTTTATCCCTGAAAGCTCTTCTTTTTCCACCATAGCGGCTTCTGAGTATCACCAGAAACCCATAAGTGGGTTGAAACGTGTAACGCGCATTCACAGCTTCCGAATATTCATTTTTTGCTTAGTACCATATTTGGAAACCCCTCGGTCCCTCGAGATTGGAAGCGAGTTGTTCCAGCGACTTGATTGGTTAACCCATTCGCTCCTACACCGGCCAAAACCGGCCGTACAATACTCCACTGCTTTAAAAAATTGCAACTTTCTCAATCGCGCGAACATTGCCCTAACTAGCAGTTCTGAGCATTGACTAGAAAGTCCTCAAATTGAGATACCCAATAAACACAAAAAAGTCAGCGATTTTTGCAGAATATCAGCGTTTGAATTTGGACAATAACAAAAATGACCGTTTTTAACGTCATAGAAAAACAACAAAAATCACGTTTTTGCCTTTAGTTTTTTTTATTCAAATCATCATGGCAAACCCAAAAGTCAACATTCACAGCAAAATTCAGTCCTAGTCCTAGCTTAGCAGTGAATTTTTTTGCTCTTATTCGTTGCTCGGGCCGAGCTCTAGCCTCTCGTTCTAATGCATACTGACCTTGCCTCAATTTTCAATATCACCACCGCACTGCATGCTGGGAAATGGCCAAGAATTTTGACAGCGTTCGTTTCTTTCCGCACACATTTCATATTTATACTAAGTCCACAGCCACTCCGACCCACCGCCGAAATTTCGCGCTTGTTGTGTTCTCCTGTTGTCGCAACTTCCAAAATATGCCGCGGTAGGTCGAGAAATTCATCCAGAGTCGAGTCCCAAAGCTGCTTCGTTTCCAGGCGGCCATTTTTCCAGTTCAACGAGCAACGAGCCAAATTCGTAAACGAAGTACAACAACTAACTCGCTTCATTGAGAAGTGGACTCTGAACTACCTCCAAGCTTAATGATGCTCACCAGGCAGCTACTAAAGATGAAAAATGGCTGTGAACTTACCAAAAATCGTAGATAATTCATATTGGACCCTTTATTGCAAATCAACGAAGCAAAATGAGATCGTCACAATGACGTTTTCAGTAAACTCGAGCCTTCAGTGTTTTAGAACAGCAGCACTTTCAATGGTAACTTCAAATATGGAGTCACGAAATCCTATGGGGCGTGTGAATGCAGAAAATCGCTCAAAAACGTAAAAATTCTCAGGAGTGAATGGGTTAATATTTTTATCTTGATTTTCCAAATATGGCTGTAACAACTTCTTAGCAGATGGAATAATCGGAAGTTTGTTTTGAAGCGTACAAGAGACAGTTGCACGTTTCAACCCACTTATGGGTTTCTGGTATCACTTAATTAGTATCCCTGTCTTGAGTAGCAAACGGCGAAAAAATGCAGGGAAATAACGACTGTAATTTGAAATGGTTTTCTCCGCTAAACACAGCAAAAACATCGAAGTGTTTACCGCGCTGACGTGACATTCGGCCGTGTAGCCGCGCGAAAAACAAAGCCTCGCTTTTGTTTCAAAATTACTAAAATCCGGGATGTTGTGTGGCGTCCTACGCGCATGTTTTGCGACTTGATACGCGCCCGCGAGTTAGCCCTGCCCAACGCGTACGGCGGGCAGACGGGCACACGGCTGACGGACCGACGCGCCCGCGAAACATTCCGCTAGCCATGACCATGAAAAATGACGGGCATAGGTTCTATGAGTATGGGGCTCCGCAACGGGCATTCGGCCCGCGAGAGCTCCGCTATTACTTGTGAATTGGAATGGAATGGAATTATTCAAAAACAGGAAGTTTAACCATTGCCTATGCTGTTCATAATAGCTCTTAAAATTGAAAGGCTTGTCAGTTGTTGGCGTATAAAATGTTGTGCAATTTTGTGCCTTGTCAATGATGCGACCATTAATTCTTAAATCCTTTGAAACTGACCATTCAATGCCTTATTCTTCGTTTATTAAAAAAAACACAATAAAATACAAAAAAAAACATCGCAACTAAACAAATCAGGAGGTTACTTCACGGTTGGTGAGCGCGTACGATTTTTATTCACAAGTTGGGAAGAATCACAAACGAACGAGCGCGGCTTTGCGAGCGAGTGAGTTTGTGATTTTTCCCAACGAGTGAATAAAAATCGTACAAGCGAACGAACCGTGAAGTAATTTGTTTATTATATGCATACTGAGATTTACACAAGAGAAAAACAAGACGAAACTATTAAATTATCAACACTTTAGTAGAAGGGTTCTTGGTTTATTGTCAGACTCAACTTTCAAGTGGAAAAATTCACCGAATTCACACATCTAACAAAAATAACTGCGACAATAATTTTTTTTTCCAAAACTATAACAAGACTATAAATAATGAGTCACAACTTCAAAGATACATGACTGAAAATTCTAACACGATTGAACAATGAGTCGAAGTTCGAGAAACACTTATTTTTTATCTAAAAGCAGGCCCTGCTAAAAGCAAACAATTTATAGTTTACGAAATCCATGTAAGCTAACTTGCTTACTCTGAATCGGAATCCAATAGTCTAATTCGTTTGTATCTTTTTGTAGAGGAGCTTTCTCGAACTGTTAGAGTTGGAGATTGATTCAAAGTGTTCACTGAAACAATTATTTGTCCTCCGCTGATAACGGCACCCGTGAATAATGACAGCGGTTGCTGGCCCGCTTGTTTGTTTTCATGAAGCTGAGCTAGAGAACTCTCGACTTTTTTTGTGTAGCAGTCGGTTTTTGTCGCTTTGTTTGGTCTTTTTCTTTGTGTTTTCATTTTCTTGTTCGTCTATAAATTCCTCTACGGACAAAGCGAGATCTTCGAAACGACTCGAAGCCATTTTTCAACTGACAGAAATGCCGAGGAGGGCGAAGGCACACTGAATGGCAGGAATTCCGGTGTACGATTTTGTCACTAGTGAAAAATGTCGTATCGCGATTCTGATTTGTCATACGATATTCTTCACTAGTGAGGAAAATCGTATGACCAATAGGATGGCTTGTCATACGTGAAGGGACGATTTTTATCTCATAGTTTTCTGGTGTGTAAATTTCAGTATGTATATAATAATTGGTTATATATCATTTCTCCAGATGCAATGTCCTTTTTCTGCCAATCTTAGCCATATAGAAATTATCATACTAAAGTAAACTCAACGCACAAAGAAAGAAAATTGCACTGAGCCCGAAAAAAAAAAACGTTATCTCAAAGATTCTAGAGTTCTTTGGCGGTTGTACTGAAAGATAGAACAATCTCCGAATAGTAACAACTGACACGAAAATGGTTCGATAAGACGTTGTATTCTCGTTTCTAATTGAATCGGCGCCAATATTTCGCATCCTCAAAGTTTCACGAACTTTTATTTTCCATTTTTTTTTGCCATTTTTTGTGATAAGTAAACTAATCAACCGCTCCTCACTTTAAAACTTCTGTAAGAAAACAAGACGTGTTTCTTGACCTTAATTTCAGCTGGCGTTTCCCGGTTTTTGTTTTTTAAACCTCGAATTTAATAGGGATCTCCGAACTATCTCAGGAACTTGAAGTATGTTTTATATATAAACTGCCTTCTTTTCACTACAAATTATTGTTTTTGCATCTTGTAACTTTATGATAATGCTTTGCGGAAAATATTTCCACTAAGTTTGCAACCATAATGATGATTGCGTGGTAAAAGCGCACACATATTTTAAACAAAACAGCACCACGAGCCAAAGTTTCACTCGCGCTAATCTGACTGGCCGTTTTTAAGTATTAAGTCAACCGTTTTCTGAAACCTTTGTTTTAAAATATTCCCATAAAAAAGTTATTTGCCAGTTCTTCCTAGCGAGAGAGCATTTTCTTTTTCTAGTTTTAATGAATTAATTTTAAATAAGAATAGACAATATAATTACAAATTCACAAAATGATTTCCATTTTGTCTTCTATTTTTTTCTTTTTAACTGTTACTAGTGAACCCTTTTCAGTGTTATATTCAGATTCATTTGCTTGTGTGTGCCAGTTTATAATGCCATGACGTGGATAAATAATTTAAAGTATAGGTCAAATATTTAAATCTTAGCATTGAAATATTGTTTAAGTAATTTAAACCTAACGTTTGTTTTCCTTCAGTGGAATAATTTTCTCAGGGAGCTACACATGTAACATCCAACCAATCTCTACAGAAAATAAACAAACGAAAACAGCTATTGGAACAGAAAGGACACTTGCGCGTTTGAATATATTCATAGCAGAAATTCAAACAAAAATCGACAGTGTAAACATGATACAATGAAGTTTTCTTTATATGAGATGTATTCAAACAATATGATGATTTCTTTTTTAACAAGGAACAAATAAATTATGTAAAATGTCGATAAAATCGTATTCAGAAAACGAAACAATATTCCAAGACCCGGGAATAAACACAGACGAAAGTTTCTGAAACTAATTTAACTTTTATCAACTGTCTAGATACTTACAGGAAACGTACAATCGGAACTTTATCTGTGTTTTATTACTTAAATATTCGAAAATAGGCAAAAACGAACAGCATCCCATAACAGAAGCAAAAGGAATTTTTTTTATTTCGTCAAAACCCAGTGACTTTTTTGAATTTCCTGTTAGCAAAACACAGTAAAATTATAATGTTTAATTAAGGTCTCTACCGGGACTTATCATAACTAGCTACTATATTCCATTGTCATCAACTAAACAGTGTAGAAACTGTCGATCAAAATCCTTCCTCACAATGACAGTTTGCCGTAGAGATATTGTTTTCCCAGCTAAGATTGAAACGCTCGCCGCACTAATTAGTATAATTCCTTTTAAAATGGTGGTTTTACTGATGAAAAAGGCTTGGATAATTCTTCTTTTTTCCTACATTTATGGCCAAGATATTTTCAATTGGGAGATGAAAGAAAAAAACATTAAAAATATTCAAATAGTTAGGCTGCGTATTATGATACTCCCCAGAAAACTCTTTCGAATTCGCGCCAGTTCTTCCAAGTCATTTATCTTGTTTCAGACGCTCAGTTTGTGCGGAGAGGAGGAAAAATATTGTAAGCTCGCAAAACACGTTTTGTATTTTATGTCCTTTTTTCATTTGGCCGCCATGCATGTTTTGTCTATAACAAATTCAGCCTACACCAAGTGGAAAATAACCGGAACGATCCCAAAATAAAAGTAACGACATGAACGCGAACTGAAAAGTCGTTGAAAGCATTCTCGTTGTCGAATGACATCGGTGGCAAATGAAACGCGCCATAAAACTTTGACATATCGTTTCTTTGCTTTATAATTTTTCTGCTGACTGAGTCAAACTGCTCAGACTGCTCCTTGATTAATAGGTTGTTTAGAAACTAACACCTGCACAACTAAGCATATATTGTCCTCAGTTGTACTTTCTTCATCGCGATTTCTTGTATTAATTGTATTTTGTAACGTAGGGCGTCACATTGGACGACCAGCAACATTTGTTTACGCTTTGTCGATGGACGGGCTTAAAAAGACTAATCGACCTTTTTCGGATATCTGCTTTGGCTTGTACAAAATGCATTCCCATGTATCATTTTGATGACTGATTTCGTTTCATATTGTAAATGGTTTGAACCCAGGTGTATCAGTGGTTTGTTGGTAAAAGAGCATTTTGTTATTTTAAGTCATTCGAGGAGATCAAACAAGAGATGTATTCTGAACTATATAACTGATCGGCAAAGCTTCCTTTTTTTCACTTTTACAATAATAAATAACTTTCAAACACTGTCAAATCATTTCAAAGCCATAAAAATTAAAATACCTGAAAAAGTATCGTTTTATCCTGATCCTGTGTTTTCGTCGCCGTTAGCAGTTAAAGCCAGAAGCAAAAACAAGGAATAATTTAAATACAGGAAGTTTATCCCTTGCCGCTGCTGTTCATAATCGTTTAATAGTTGAAAGACTTGTCAGTAGTTAGCGTTCAAAATGTTGTGCGATTTTGTGGATTGTCAATCATGCGACCATTAAGTCTTCAATCCTTTGAAACTTACCTTTTAATTCCTTATTCGCCGTTAGTTAAAAAACATTGAAACTGATAATTATAAATGCATCTCGGAATCTTCCCTCGATTATCTACGTTGAAAGATGTGGCTTTTAAGAAATTACGAGTTTCAAAGCGGTTCCTCAATTGCAATTTCTTTTATCTTCAGCCTCGCCTGAAGCACGTATGCAGAGACTTCGGTTGATATAGAAAATTTTCCAGTTAAGATTTTGTTCACAGATACCTGAGGCTTGTATAGAAAGGCAAGGTGGGCCACAAGGTGAAGAGGGTGAAGAGGGTGAAGAGGGTGAAGCGGGTGAAGAGGGTGAAGAGGGTGAAGAGGGTGAAGAGGGTGAAGAGGGTGAAGAGGGTGAAGCGGGTGAAGAGGGTGAAGAGGGTGAAGAGGGTGAAGAGGGTGAAGCGGGTGAAGAGGGTGAAGCGGGTGAAGAGGGTGAAGAGGGTGAAGAGGGTGAAGAGGGTGAAGAGGGTGAAGAGGGTGAAGAGGGTGAAGAGGGTGAAGAGGGTGAAGAGGGTGAAGAGGGTGAAGAGGGTGAAGAGGGTGAAGAGGGTGAAGCGGGGCGCAAGAGGAACACAAGAAGGTCATTATTACAGTCAAAATACTCAGCGCGTTCCGCTTATTTTTGAAAATGACTTTCATTAATCTGGAAAGGACTGCATCAGGGATGGACCATTTTATTTTTGTGGGGGAGGGAGTGGGAAATTTTTCTGAGCATGAATTTTGTTCCATCTTGAGGTTGAATGTGCACCAATTTTTTTTTCGGGATTGTTCGATACGTTCTTTTCCTTTGGCTCGCTGTGCGTGATTTTTTTTTCTTTACCTTTACTGTGCAGGAATTTATTTTTGGTAATTACCCAACCCCCCCCCCCCCCCCCCCCCCCCTTCAAAAATAAAATGGCCCTTCCATTATTGAAATAAAAATTTAAAAAATTCATTTTTTTAAATTGATTGATAATTCGAATCTTCAAACAGTAGCCTTATTTGAAATAACGAATGTTGATTGGTTTATTTACTGACATCGGTCAAAATTGTTCACAGGCGAAATACGCAACCGTTGGTAGCTGTCGGTTTCAAAGAATTCAGTCGCTTCGATTACATGGGAAATTTTCTTTACTTTCGGTGAAAATTTCTCCTTCAGATTAGTAAAACATCATCTAACATGCCGGCTACACGTTCTAACATTGTTGAACGGCAACAAATGTTACATAACATTGTTACAACGTGTAGCCGGGGCTTTACAGTTTTTCCTGGCGTTGACATCAGAACTACCGTGTGACGGTGTCTCGCTAAAACCGGTAAGCACCCCCGATGAGCACCCCCGTCATTTTTATATGGGAATCCCCCCTTCCTCCCCGGGGCGCTTGGAAGGGTTGTCTTGTCTTGGCAAATGCGAGGTCACGCGATGAGACAAATTTTGTATAATTTTATCTTTCATTCACATTGCATTGTGATTGTGAAATAGGTTGGATCTGACGCGGGTTATCGCCAATTGTTCCCGCCATTTCTTTCTCCGAACTGTCTGTGCAATACAATGTGCCAATCAGAGAACATAATTTAGACCACGTGGTACAAAAACCACGTGAGGTAGCGCCCTCGTTCAAAAAACATTTTTATTCAGCTGGGGAAGGAAGAGCGACAAACAAGTTACTGTTTTTCAGAAGGAGAAAAAGATCTGTTATCTTTGTTTAATTTGCCTTTATTGCGAGCTTTTTACCAAAATTTTTGGCAGAAGTCCGATTACATCTGCAGAGGATATGTCAGAAGTAGGGAATAAGGTCAGTTTTTCATTTTCTTGCAAGAATGTTTCACTTTGCTCGCAAATCGCTGGTTTGTATAGTTGTGACAAGCGTGCAAGAAAATTGCGTTTTTTTCGTTTGTGAGCTTCTTTGTTAAACAAATTTTCGTCAGTGATTTATATTAAATTGGATTAGTTTTGTTTTACAGGCCGTGAAAATTCCAGTGGAAACGAAAACGACAATTTGAGCTGATGTTGCGAACACGCGTGGCCAACATGACTGCGCTGTTCCTCAGTCAATATAAAAGAAGTATGGTAAGTTCTGTTTAACTAGTTCCAAATTTTCAATGAAAAATAAAAAGCAGGTGTTATTTATTTCAACCTCCAAATTTTAATTCGAAAAATTTTTGGGATTATAGTCTCGAAATATTTCAACGAACGCACACGATGAATTTTGTATAAAAGTCCGTGCGGATTATGAAGAGTATACAAAGCACAAAAGCGTATTAATTCAAAGACAATGCCTGCTTTGCAATTACTAATGAACGAAACAGCGAATCATAATAAGGGCCTGGTCGCACTACAGTCAAAAACAAAAATCCGCCCGTGCAAAAATCGAGGAAAACAAAAGAAACCGCTCCGGTGGGACACGCTTTTTGTGGGATGTTTTTGTTTTTATGTCATTTTGCACGGGCTAATTTTTGTTTTTGACTGTAGTGCGACCAGCCAAATAACAAATAATTCGAATTTTCTTTCTAAAATTATTAAATTGAGGAGAAAAAATTATGAGGGGAATTTTCGTGAAAGTTTCCAAAGCGCGCCAGTAGTTTTACGAACTTAATTTTTTTTTAACATAACTTATTTTTGTTTTTGCGATAGCTTGCGCTGAATCTGCGTTTTGGTAAACAGCATTGATAGATCTTTTTGAAGTAAAAGCCGCCATTTTGAACATGACGCAAATAGGTCACGAAATGGTGTTTGCATGGGAAAAACTGAAAACTGACGGCAAATAATTTCCGTCACATTAATATCTGAAAAATGTATGAGTGAAATTTGTGATCCTCGCAGTGCGCTATGAACTTAAGCAGTTGAAAAAGCAACCTGAAAAAAAATTCAGACTTGAATGGCGTGATGCTAAATGACAACCACGAGATACTAGGAAAATATTTTTCTACTAAAATTAGAGATATGAACCTGGGCTACAAGCGTGTAATTACGTAAGCAAATTCCGTAGGAAAATTTTTCAACTTACAAGACTTTTTTAAGGTGGCCAAGCAACATTTTTTAAGGCGCATCGCCGTTACATCTTTGAACCGCGCTTTTTGGCAATAAAGATTTAACCAATTTCTTTATTTTTTGGCAACCTAAACGAATAATTTTATTTATTTTTTGGTGGAAATAAAAAGATTTGAGATCTCCTATTTTAAAACCTCTTTTTTCCCAGAAAAGAATGTGCGTAATTTTAAAATGCGAGAAGACGACAGAATTTTTCCTTACTCAGTCATCAAATAAGCCTCAGAGCTCTCAGGTTCTGCGAGTTTCATGACAATCACGACCATGCAACGCGCTGTACAAAATGCTGGTGATATGTTGACGCAATTGTGTTAGTTGACGCACAAATAGCGAGAAAAGAAACTGAGAAATCCGAAACCTACCTTATGTAACCATAATTGTCTATTGTAACTTTTTGGTTCGCTTACTAAATCAACAGTACAGTTTTATACAGTACAGGTCCTTGTATAAATTATTACCATTAACTGAGCTTTTCGTGAGCCTGTGTCCCCTTTGGTTAAATTGGTATTCGAGTTGGCAGCTTTGTTTCTTTTCAGAAAGAGAACCTACGGTACTGAAAACTGGTAAGGGTTTTCCTTATACTAAGATTTTTGGGGACACAGCTTTCAAGAACAAAGTACAGTATATCCTTACTGGTTGGAAGTGTTTGATTGCAGTGTGGCCTCATTGTGGTTGCAACAACTAAATTTTATTATTTCATTGTAGTTTTCTTTGATTCATGGACAACTTTGCAATCTCTGGTAGCTCTGCAAGTTCCAAAACGCCTGCCACAGAACACCCAATGGTTAACTGAGCTATAGATAAGAAGTCTATAGCTCAGTCCAGATAAGAAGTCACAGCAAGCCCAGCACGCCCATTTTCAGAGCAGACTAACTTGGTATGGCTTAGTCCTGCCGTAGCGATCTACAACAGCCAAGAAAGATGCTTTGTACTGGTCAGTCAAATGGGCTGGGAATGGGAGGGTCAGATATGAAGTAAGAGCTCTGGATGAACCTTACAAAACACACTCTGCACATACATCCGGCTAGAAGTCGTCGGACTTCTCATTCGGTTTAACTTAATTAATTTAATTGTTAGTTAATGGGCCACTGAGCTGGTTTGGTTCCTCCTTTTTTCTTCTCCTTGGGTTTTTATTCGACTTTTTCTTACGGACTTTATTCGGCGTTTTCTTTGGGATTTTTATTCGGCTTTTTTAACAAGTTTGTGGCTTTTCTTTACATACACTTCAGCATTGACGTCGTTCTCCCGCTTAGTTTGCGCTAATTTTTTTATCTATTACGTTTCACTTGACAGTCTATTAGCACTGTATTCAGGTGAAGCTACATTTAGTAAGGTTCAACCAGATATTAATTTTAATTAAATTTTACTTGAGACACTGGAGCTATAGACCATTCAGCATTTGAAAGGAGCCCAGTTTTGGTTACTTCTTTCAGGTTAAGTGGTCTCTCTGGTTATTGGTACATATAGATAGAGTTGATTAAGGACTAAGCGCATTTTGCACTGGGCATAATGGGACAATGCACACACCCTAAAGAGTTGAGAAGATAGTTAACATAACATAAGCTGTTTCAACCATAGTAAGCACTTTCCAATACGTGTCTGCTTTCATACAAAATTAATAGTCCTCTATTGTGAGATAATTAAACACCCCGTCACGCACAATATGAGAAGGCAGCTGTGAGCTAAAACACTTGTCCAATTGTCTTTTCTCATTTAAACTATCAGCAAGGAGCTGTCAGATAAACCACTCATCCCGCTGTTACCAAGAGCATTGTCAGTTCTCACAATGAACATCCTTAGGCATCTTCTTAGGCATTCTTGCCCAAACGTTTGATTCATGAAAGCGTGATGGTTGAAGCAGCTATTAAAAATATAATTAGCCACCTGGAATTCACCTTGACGCTGCCCGTAATGAGCATCAGTAACCATAAACGAATTACAACAACCCATTAAAGGTATGTGGACTTTCATTGTTCTGGTGATTCGATTTATTGTTCGGCTTTCGATCATAATCGGCACAACAGTTTCATTCGAAATCCGCTAATGCAAACGTTTGGTATCGACAATGAATCGATAACAAGCAGTTAATAGTCCAGCTGCCTGCTGTCTGGGAAACCTTGTGGGCCGGTTATTTAAACGAAGTCTAAGTTAGCCCTTGTTTACGGCTAATTTGTGGTTTAGACGTTGTCTCGATAGACAACAGTTAAACGATGTTTAAAATACATTATTAAAACGCGACTGAACTGTGTTTTTCGCAGTCAATGGCTAAACAAGGTCTAACGGGGGAATGCATTGTCTGTTGAGTTATTTGTATGCACATTTTGATATTGGATGTTTTTTAATCTGAATGATGGCTTCTAAATCCGGTCGAACAACCAATTTTAGCGGAATTGAAAAGAGAATTTCCAGAAGTGGAAAATAAATGATACGACAGTAAAACATTGACGAAAAAAACTCCCAAAATCCAAAAGGAATCAAACGGGCCATGAATCAGATCCAAGGATGCTGGAGGCGGCTGAAACTCCAATCTAAGAAAGAACACGATTTGCAACGTCGTAAATCAAGAAAAACTGGTGGAGGAAAATCTCCTGACTCCCCAAGTCAAGTGTGTAAATTAGTTGTGGACGTCATACAAGCTTCGGTTAATCCGCTAGATCAGGAGTTTGATGATGACGCAGAAGAGGAACCTAATTTAAGACGGGACAAAGACGAGAAGGACACTATCACATGCGAAGCGGGGCAAGTGGACTTGCTGATGTTGAAGTCATTACCAGGAAAGGAGAAAAAGTCACGAATAAGGAGGTTAGTCAGAAGTAAAAGTAATTTTCCGACAAAACAATTAAGATTTGTTTATTGCATGATAATTCATGGTATTATTCACACTTATTGATCGTCAATTAAAATTACATTGACAGGTGCAAACGCAAAAGACCAGAATCTCCTGAGTAGGACCCATTTTTGTCCATGGCTAGGGAAAAGCACAAATTAAAAATGAAAGTCCTACATAGTACAGCTAAAGGAATGGAAGGTGGTGCACCAATACACTAACATGGGAACGGGTTTGCCACCTGCAGACGGCATTGACAAAGAAAAAACTTACACCATCTTGTAGTTTGAACTTATATTCATTTGTCATGATATGTAACACTAATAAATTACAATACAACATGAAGATCAATTAATTGTAGTGACTGTTCTCGTTTGTTCCCTATTCTGTTGATAAGGAACCCTTCAGGCAATTTCATTAATTGATAATTGATTAATTTTATTAAGCAAAGTATCGTGAAATAATTAGCTGGCGTTTAGCATTTCCACTTGCGTCTGCAGCAGCAACAATGCCAAACGGAACATCTTCTTCTTCGATGTCTTCATCAAAGTCTTGTTCTTGATGCATAAGGGCGAAATTGTGCAATACTGCCGTGGTCACAATAATGACGAGAGTATTCGCCAGGGCGGTGCGCAGTCCCAAGTGCAGACATGGAAATCGTCGCTTTAGGAAGCCAAAGCGCATCTCTCAATAACACACCTAGTACGCCTATGTGAAGTATTGTAGCGCACTTCTCCTGCAACCTTTGTCTTGAGGAATGAGGTCATTAAATATGATTTGCAAGCGTATCCACTGTCACCCTAGAAAGGCATTAGTGGTCCCTTCCTTAATTTGTCTACGATCATGCTGTTCTCAAAAATGCGTGAGTCGTGAGTCGATCCAGGCCAGCGTGCCACGATGTTAGTAATAAGGGCGTCGCCATCACAAACGGCTTGGACGTTGATGGAGTAAAACTGCTTTCTGTTAATAAATGTCATAGCATTTTCTTTGTTTGGACATATGATCCTAATGTGGGTACAATCGATGGCCCCGATCACACCTGGAAAGTGTGCAACATCTCGTGATGTCAGTCAAGTTATCAGGGAATGACAGGAAATGTCCTTTTCGTTTCGCAATTGCCCTTGCAACCTTGTTAATGACTGTGCATGCAGCAAATACCGAAACACCAAATAAATCGCCAATAACCCACTCGAAAATTAAAATCCAGTTGCGTAAAATTTCAAAGCAATTAGAACTTGCTGCATCGGTGTCAGCTGCAGCCCTCTTCTTGTCTGATGTTGAAGATCTTTATCCAAAATTTTTACGAGGTCAATGACCGAGTCCTTTCTAAAACGAAAGCGCAATCTAAAATCTTCGCCATCGTACTCCTCTAATTAAAAGGTTAAATCTGTCCCTAAGGCGCCGAATTTGTCGTACATTTATATTACGTCAATTGGCGTACTCTCTTAATTGTCTGTAGCGCAGTAGTCCGTCCATTTCAAAATGGCTGGCCATGAAATTGCTGTTAAACAGCATTTAAACCTACCTTTGAGCAGGTCTAACTTCCTATTGTTCGTTTATAGTCGGTGTTTATACGCGGCCTAAACACGGTTAAGGAAAAACAACGTTTAAATAATCGGTATTCATTGTTTAAACATGGGTTAGACGACGACTTTCATAAACGCTGTCTAAACTTCGTTTAAATAATCGGCCCTGTGTGTTTCACTTGAATTGTCAAACACTCTTGGTTCTACTGGACACTATGGGCCGATTATTTAAATGAAGTTTAGACAGCATTTATGAAAGTCGTCGTCTAACCCATGTTTAAACCACGAATACCGATTATTTAAACGTTGTTTTGGACGTTGATGGAGTAAAACTGCTTTCTGTTAATAAATGTTAATAAACACTAACCGTGTTTAGACCGCGTCTAAACACCGACTAACGAACAATAGGAAGTTAGACCCGCTCACAGGTAGGTTTAAATGCTGTTTAACAGCAATTTCATGGCCAGCCATTTTGAAATGGACGGACTACTGCGCTACAGACAATTAAGAGAGTACGCCAATCGACGTAATATAAATGTACGACAAATTCGGCGCCTTAGGGACAGATTTAACCTTTTAATTAGAGGAGTACGATGGCGAAGATTTTAGATTGCGCTTTCGTTTTAGAAAGGACTCGGTCATTGACCTCGTAAAAATTTTGGATAAAGATCTTCAACATCAGACAAGAAGAGGGCTGCCGCTGACACAGATGCAGCAAGTTCTAATTGCTTTGAGATTTTATACAACTGGATTTTAATTTTCGAGTGGGTTATTGGCCATTATTTGGTGTTCCTGTATTTGCTGCATGCACAGTCATTAACAAGGTTGCAAGGGCAATTGCGAAACGAAAAGGACATTTCCTGTCATTCCCTGATAACTTGACTGACATCACGAGATGTTGCACACTTTCCAGGTGTGATCGGGGCCATCGATTGTACCCACATTAGGATCATATGTCCAAACAAAGAAAATGCTATGACATTTATTAACAGAAAGCAGTTTTACTCCATCAACGTCCAAGCCGTTTGTGATGGCGACGCCCTTATTACTAACATCGTGGCACGCTGGCCTGGATCGACTCACGACTCACGCATTTTTGAGAACAGCATGATCGTAGACAAATTAAGGGGAGGGACTGTTACGCCACAAAATGTAATAATTGACGCAAAATGTAATAGTAACCCAAAATGTAATAACTTTTGACGCAAAATGTAATAATAACCCAAAATGTAATAACTTTTGACGCAAAATGTAATAAACTCGGTAACCGAAAATGTAATAACTTTTGACGCAAAATGTAATAAACTAAAGTAACGCAAAATGTAATAAATTTGACGCAAAATGTAATAACTTCAGTTTTACAAACGCCACGTATCAATCAAGTTGTACACGTTATCCATCACGTAACTAGATCGAAAATCGCTAATATCTCCGTTTCAATTATACAAGTCAAGGTATTAATCAGAAACACTTGGCAACCATATTCAAGAGAGTAAGAAGCCCCTTCCAGCAAAGTATAAGTTGGAATATCGAGCGTTTGCGAGCCGTATGAAGATAAACCTGGAACCTTCGAAGTAACGAACAGAAAGCTATATCAAAATGGCTCCAAAAGAATTAAAAACGGCAATAAAAATAACACCAAACACAATTAAAGTTCACGTTGTGTCCTTCTATGCATATAGTAACGTCTGCGAAATCGAAATCTCTGAGCTTTCCTGAGAGAGGGGGGTGAATCGGTCTACGGATCGGAGGATTGCGGATTCAGAGCAAAATTTTAACGGATTTTGGGATCATGTACTGCAAATGCAGCAGATTTATCCATATTTGGGCTCCAGATTTTGGTTTTTGCTGATTATAATTAAAGTTCAGGTGGTGGATTCCAACCCTCTTTAGAAATTTGTTTTGCTAAAACACAATCTCATATAAGGCTGCTATGAAATAATTCGTGGTTTCGGATTTGTGAATTTTATTTTTGTGGATCGCTGGATTCAAGTACAAATTGATAAGGGATCGGCGGATTTGCGTACCCTTATTCACCCCCTTCCTGATTAGAAATAGAGCCCACATTCGTGGCAGTTATTCTCGTTTGTCTGTGTTGCGAAATGACTCGAAACCAAGTGAAAGGTATTTAAGTCAACAGGTAAACCCGTCTCGCGGTTAACATCGCCCGTGACGCAGTCTAGGTTAACAAACATAGATCAATAAACCGGCTGAAACAAAATGGCTGGCTGTTTTTCATAAAGTCAATTTATTGGAAGAAATAAGTTTTTATACATGCGATCCTTGTTCCTTTTTTACCACAAAATGTTGTGTTGGTGTTGACTTGTATAATAAAACGGAAATAGTCGATCTAGTCACCTGATCGATGACGTGTACAATAGGTGGCGTTTTTTGTTTCCAAGTATAGATGTTCATATGGGTACTGCCCCATTGAGCTAGGACAAAACTGAAGTTATTACATTTTGCGTCAAA
>JAJLRJ010000014.1:10182508-10202508 GCA_024195265.1 Dendrophyllia cribrosa | reverse complement strand
CCCATGTGCGCCATGAAAGCCACCAGGGCGTAGAATAAATCCTTCGGGTCAAAGGTTTTATTCAGTGTTGACTTTGACGGTGTAATCCGTTGAAATTTTCTGTGAATTTTTGTCATCCTTCGCTTTCTTTGGACTAATTATAGTATGTGATTAAATGTGAGTGTTTCTTTTAACCGATAAAAGTCATAAAATTGGCAAGAAAGCGAATAAAGCATTTTAATCTGTGCACATGCGCCGAACCGTGAAACCATCCTTGTACCCTCCAAGTTTGAGCATTAACTACGACGCCATTAACAATGCTATGGACAAATGGTCACCACAGCTGTAATAGATAAAGATGAAAGTTTGTTAAGACCAGTGTGAAATTAACTTCGGAGTTGCCATAGCAACGTAATGACGTCATGATGTTTTTTCTTTCCGTTGTATTTCTCGGCAGCAGGAGGTTTTTTTCGGCAATCGCTTAAGGGAGCTTGTACCTTCCATAGCCGCCTCAAATATGCAAAGATTGAACAAATTCTATGAGAGCGTTTTTGAATTTTTTGGGGGTGAAGTTTTAGCGATTACAAATACAGTGAAAAACATACTATCGACATAATTGGCTAATATCTAAAGAAAACGATGCGCTTTGGGAATGTAGATTCATCTCATAGTATTTTGATTCCATCTGAGATCGTGTGTGAAAAAGTGAGGGGGTTCTTTGGCCGATTGCGAGAAAGAAGGATTTGATTAACATGCGTTCAACCGCATTTTTTGCCATTTTTGTATGTAATTTGGTCTACGCCCACAAATGTGATGATAATTTGGAAACCGCTTGATAAATGTTTTTAAAAATTTGACAATCTCGAGATTAATCATCAGTTTATATGGCCTGCAAGTTTCAAGGACATTGAAAACATGTAAGGCAATAAAATAGGGCCTCCAATGTACTAATTTTTTTCCCGCGGATTTCGTGTTTACAAGTGTGCGTCCTCATTATTCACGGATTTCAAAGTCTAAATCCGGATTTCGGATTTCCATTGTTCATGGAAATCCATCGCGGAGAAGGATTTCGGTAATTGGAAATCCGTTTTTGGATTTTGCGTTTTTGGGGGAAATCCGAAATCCGGATTTAATTCCCAATCGAACGCACCCTGAGTTTCAATTCACGCATTTTTTATAATTTTATTACAGGGTTTTAAAGAGCAAGAACAAAATAACATTTGTGCCAAGTTTCGATTTTACAAGACGTTTTTTTTACGCTTTCACCATCTTCTCAAAGTTGCGTTATAATTCTTCTGTTTTTGAGTGCTGAAAATCGTGATAAAGAGCAAGAACAAAATAACATTTGTGCCAAGTTTCGATTTTCCATTTCGTTTTTTTTACGCTTTCACCATCTTCTCAAAGTTGCGTTATAATTCTTCTGTTTTTGAGTGCTGAAAATCGTGATAAAGAGCAAGAACAAAATAGCATTTGTGCCAAGTTTCGATTTTACAAGATGTTTTTTTGTTACGCTTTCGCCATCTTCTCAAAGTTGCGTTATAATTCTTCTGTTTTTGAGTGCTGAAAATCGTGATAAAGAGCAAGAACAAAATAGCATTTGTGCCAAGTTTCGATTTTACAAGATGTTTTTTTGTTACGCTTTCGCCATCTTCTCAAAGTTGCGTTATAATTCTTCTGTTTTTGAGTGCTGAAAATCGTAATTAATTCTATTTTTCAAACTTTTTTAAATTTCGCCTTTGAAAGAAATCGCTAGAATCCAAAAATATTTTTCTTTTCTTGGAAAAATAAGAAAAAAAAAATTGATTTTTCTTGCCGGAGTGTCTTAAGATTCTCGATCTTTTCGAAAAATGGCGCTAAATAGTAGTTTGCAATTACAGATCGGAGACGTTTGCTAATTGCCAATATTACACTTTAAGATTGTGTAAAACAAGAGAGTGTATATTTTTTCGGCACCCCTATACCCAAACATAAGTCAAGGACCCCCTCCCCTCAACCCCCCCCCCCCCCCCCCCCCCCCTCGGGTTGGAACTGAAAAAATCACATAATAAATCATATAAATATTGCTTTAATATATATATATATATATATATATATATATATATATATATATATATATATATATACTATTCACCTCAGTGTAGGTGGGTAGTGGTGGATATTTACTACCACTACCCACCTCCACTTCGGTGAATAGTTGTTAATTAATAAATTACATGTACAAGATAAAACCCGAGCCGAAAAAAATTGTAATAAATTGATACAGTTGTCGGTGGAAACACACGTGTTCGGTCAGCGATTTCACAGCTTTTCTTATTGTCCCAATATTAAATAACACAGAAAACGCTTTCTTGACAATCAATAAAAAACGTTAAAAAATACCTATAGTATATCTATTTTATCCGGGCTTGAAAGAGAGCGCCAGAGACGCGATATTTTTTTAATTTCTTTTCAATTTTTATCTTTATGCTTGAAATTGGGGGGGGGGGGGGGGGGGGGAGGCTAAAGCCCCCTCCCCCAGCCCCCCGGTCCGCCGTCCCTGTTTATATCCATTTTTATAGCCATTTTAATTCCGTTTTTAAATCATATGTATTATGTATAGTTAAGTGTTTTTAAACACGAGCCTTGTGCTCGGGGTGATTGGCCGACCCTCTACACTTTCGACGTAAACCCTTTCACTTCTAAATTCAGTTGTGGAGACATGTAGTGTATTTCTAACTTTTGAGTCTGTCGACGAAATCCTATGGTGTCTGACTCGTCCCCAGTCGTCTCTCAATTAACGAGAGGAGCGCGTAGTGTGATGGGAAGGAGGAAAGAAGGGGAGACGTCGTCTTTCCCTTTCCTTTTCCTCCTTCCCATCACCCCATTCGGTCGCGCTTTTCTCGTTCCGCGTCTATCCCCCACGCGCGTCTCCCGCGTCTTGCCTAGAAAGACGACTGGGGACGAGTCAGCTATGGTGTGATCATTTACTCCCAAGAGCGGCAAAATTCAATGCAAGAAAAGCAAAAAATTCATTTTATAAAATGTTGATAAACAAACAATACTAAATGAAAGTACTGCTGAAGAGCCGGGCTACCCGAAGAGCCGGCTTTTATTACTGAATTCTCACACTGTAAGACTAAAAGTTAGAATCACTTTTAAGCTTGTAGAGCATAACAAACAGTACCACAGGAAAGTACTGTTCAGTAGCTTTCATTTGAATGGTCACACTTTAGGATTTTATCCACAGATTCAAAAGTTAGAAACCATCTTGTACAGCATAATAAACAGTACCACAGGAAAGTACTGCTCAGTAGCTTTCATTTGAATGGTCACACTTTAGGATTTCATCCACAGACTCAAAAGTTAGAACCACCTTGTACAGCATAATAAACAGTACCACAGGAAAGTACTGCTCAGTAGCTTTCATTTGAATGGTCACACTTTAGGTTTCATCCACAGACTCAAAAGTTAGAACCACCTTGTACAGCATAATAAACAGTACCACAGGAAAGTACTGCTCAATAGCTTTCATTTGAATGGTCACACTTTAGGTTTCATCCACAGACTCAAAAGTTAGAACCACCTTGTACAGCATAATAAACAGTACCACAGGAAAGTACTGCTCAATAGCTTTCATTTGAATGGTCACACTTTAGGTTTCATCCACAGACTCAAAAGTTCGAACCACCTTGTACAGCATAATAAACAGCACCACAGGAAAGTACTGCTCAGTAGCTTTCATTTGAATGGTCACACTTTAGGTTTCATCCACAGACTCAAAAGTTAGAACCACCTTGTACAGCATAATAAACAGTACCACAGGAAAGTACTGCTCAATAGCTTTCATTTGAATGGTCACACTTTAGGTTTCATCCAGACTCAAAAGTTAGAACCACCTTGTACAGCATAATAAACAGTACCACAGGAAAGTACTGCTCAATAGCTTTCATTTGAATGGTCACACTTTAGGTTTCATCCACAGACTCAAAAGTTAGAACCACCTTGTACAGCATAATAAACAGTACCACAGGAAAGTACTGCTCAATAGCTTTCATTTGAATGGTCACACTTTAGGTTTCATCCACAGACTCAAAAGTTCGAACCACCTTGTACAGCATAATAAACAGCACCACAGGAAAGTACTGCTCAGTAGCTTTCATTTGAATGGTCACACTTTAGGTTTCATCCACAGACTCAAAAGTTAGAACCACCTTGTACAGCATAATAAACAGTACCACAGGAAAGTACTGCTCAATAGCTTTCATTTGAATGGTCACACTTTAGGTTTCATCCAGACTCAAAAGTTAGAACCACCTTGTACAGCATAATAAACAGTACCACAGGAAAGTACTGCTCAATAGCTTTCATTTGAATGGTCACACTTTAGGTTTCATCCACAGACTCAAAAGTAAGAACCACCTTGTACAGCATAACAAACACTACCACAGAAAAGCATTGCTCAATAGCTTTCATTTAGATGAACGCACTGCATGATTTCATACACGAGGCAATTTTTTTCCTGCCTTGTAACGCAACGCTGACGAGAGAAATGGCGAGATGAGTTGCGGATGAAATTATGCGAGGTGTCACAGCCCATCTTGTCTCGCGACGAAATAATCTGTTGCGAGTTGCAGACAAAGTTGAACAACCTTCTACTTCCTCCCGTCTCACACACTACAATCTCACCCAAGTTGTCCATTGCTTTGTGATAACACAAAATTACGGATTTTATTTTATTTCTTGTAACGTATTGATAATATCGTCTACCGGAAGTTGCATTAGCGGAAGTTCTCCGACATTGTAAACTTGCAAAGGGTCATGGATAATTTGTCGACCATGCTTTCCGGGTGTCATGGCGGCCGAATAAAGTGTAATTTCTTTTATAGTTAAATCTGGTCTATTACTCGGCCATCCAGGCGTCATCGTTACATTTCGCGTTGCAGTTAGAAAAATATAAAAGTCAATATTTCACTTAGAATTTCCAGTTCAGTAACCATAGCTACAACCTGTGATGTTCAATTAGCGTTAACTGTTTGATAAAGTCATAACTGTAATAAGCGTTGAACTGTAATTGCAACCTGCTCTAGTCTTTTGTTAAACTGTTATCTACCTGTATTGTTTTGGAAGTGATTGATTTTTTAAAGGATAAATTCCGTTTTAGCCAAACTTAGCTTCTGAAATGTTTGTTTATGTTTTGTAATTTAGCTCATTAGCCTATGATGTAAGTTTTATTACGTCACTGGCTTAGCCTTAAATAGAAGTGAATTGTAAGGCATTCTTTGGTTGCATTCTGGTTATTGTTTTGAGAAATAAAGAGTGTTTTGTTGTCTGTTCTATTTGCCTCGGAGATATTATCTGCTGTAACAGATCCTGGACTTCCCGTAGCCAGCGAGGATTTCCCCAGGTTGAGTTGCAGCCCCAGAAACACAGAGAATTGTTTATAGTGCCAGAAAACCTGTCTTTACAGCCTGTTCTTGTCCATTTCAATTTCTTCCTCGAGCTCCTGCTCTAATATTGTAAAAACCGTTAAAAGCGCCATCACTTTCATCGCGAAAAGTGTTGCTAGCATCTGACACCCCCGAGCAAATTGTCTCGCGCGATGCTCTCTTCAGTGTTCCGTTGCAGGAAAAAAAATTGCCTCGTATAACAGCTACTTTAGAAGCACATAAAGAACATCGTATCAGCTAGAAAAACAATGCAATACAAGAAAAAATGCCAAAAATAAAAATTCAATAAAAATCCCAAATTTCATTTTGTCAAGAAAAAATAATTCCAAAAAAATAAATAAATAATTCCGACTTAATTTCTTTTGATTTTGTACAATGTTGAAAAACAAATGGCACCATGCAAAAGTACCAAAAGAACTAAGTTGTTAATTAAAAAACAGTTTGACGACCCACGAAATTGTTAACGTTGTGCGCAACATACCGTATTTCCTCGAATAAATAGCCGGGGGCGGTTATTAATTTTTTCACTCCAAAAGGGGGGCCGGGTGGGGGGGGGGGGGGGGGGCGATTAATCTTGCTGAAAGACCTGAAAGTGCTAATGTGCCAATCAAAGAACTCTAAGAAATAAAGGAGAGTCACAAACATTAACGTCACTAAGAAAAACCATGTGAAACCTGTGCTTTTGTAACTTTGCTGTGTGATTGTATTGATTAAATCAAGCTTGTTCCCTGGGAGGAGATGGAATATAGGGGAGGGGATGGGGGCGATTAATCGGAGGGGGCGATTATTTCGATCAATATTACCACCAACGGGAGGCGATTATTCGAGAGGGGGGTGGATTAATTGAGGGACAGCTATTATTCGAGGAAATACGGTATATTGCTCGCTAGGATATTGCTCGTAACCTGAACACGTGTAACAATCAACTAATTCATCAGTACCTCAATCTCTAACCCATACACGGCCATTTGAGTCTAGACTACGACTACGCGCTTGCGTGATTGCCCGCTGGACTATTCTGAGGCCCCGTCCACACTAATACGTTTTTTATCCGTTTTTACCGATCGTCCACACTAAAACGATCAAAAACGGAGATGTTTATCTATGAAAACGGAGGTTTTCGAAAACGCTTTTCAGAGTGGAGACTGTCTATCGTTTTAGTATGGACGGCAAAAACGGAACTTTCCAAAAACGCTTACGTGACGCGTAGTAACGCGCAGTATCGCTGACGCTATTGGAACATGCGTATTGAACAGAAAAAACGTCCGGGCAGAGCATCTTTGGATCATCGTTTTTCAGCCCCTAGTGTGGACGGTCAAAAATGATGTGAAACGATAGTGTGGACGCAGATCTTTTTATCCGTTTTCGGAAAACCAAAAACGGAGGCTTTCAAAAACGCATTAGTGTGGACGGGGTCTGAGAGATAAAGGGCCGACTCGTAGTCTATAAATTTGAGTCTTCTCTTTTCCTGAAGTAAGGAACAGAATTAAAGGGCTAAGAGCTAACGGTTTAAACAGCTACACTACTCTTTTTTTTTTCTTCTAGAAAATATACCTGAGTTTTAGTCTCGGTGGAAATAGAGTTCTCTGTGTTCAACTACTTTTTTTACGAAAATGCACGTGCCGTGTGCATGTAATGGGTCAGTTATGTTGCGTTACTAACAAGTGACGGGCTTTACCTCTTTCCACCAGTCATCTGGGTACAGATAATGCTGAATTTCAATCCCCTCTCTTGGAACTGGCATCATATAATTACCAAAAGGAACTTGCGGAAGAGGTTTTTCCACTAATCGCGCAGGAAAAGTGTCGTGAAGATTATAATTTAACGCAAAAATCCACGTCTCTAAACCCGCGCGTTTCATCCATCCACGATAATTATAAAGCGCGAATAAATCGACTTTGATATGAGGTATATCGTCGCGGTAAACTTTCATCACATTACTTGTAATCCAGCGTTTGTGATAAACTTTCAGCCCTTTCGCTTTAAATGGTTTTATAAACTCGTCGAAAGTCATGGAGGCAAAAATCCCTGATCCATTAAAGCCTATATCAACATCATTATCCCATGCTAACGGTCCCTTTGCCCGGACCGCTCCAAAAACAGACCCGTACATTAGCCAGTGCTCTATACCAAAGCCATCCAGAATTTTATGCACCGTATCAGCCATGTCTAAAAGCTGTTCTTTTTGTTTGTCGTCAAGATACTCGCAAGGCTGAGCGGAGAAAAACGGATGATTACCGGTGTAGAGACCGTAGTTTCTCACGTTTAGCATGATGTAGAGAACTAACAAAATTGAGAATATGATAATTAACACTATGTAACGACAGCGGCATTTCGAGAAGAAATAGCGGGTTGACTCAGCGAGTCGCATGGTGTCTTGAATTGTTCAGGAGACAACGATGAAACTTCCCAATTAATGTTAGTATTCTGCTGTATAGAAATCCACAGGAATAATGTACCTCGGGGTAACGAGGCCGCTAAATTGGCTTTAAAACCCTGTTGAGAAAACAGAAAGTTATCAGTTGAGTTGAATGGGCAGCATCGATAAGAAATTAAATGAAAGAACACCAACACGTTTTTCCGGTTTTTCCGTCGGTTAGTGCTTCAATGAAGCAAAATAACAGGCAGAAACTAACTCTATCGACGTACAATTAAACTTAGCTACCTTTGCAAAGAACTGTGCCAGAAGAGAGTAGTCGTCTTGAAAATAAAAGCGAAGTAAAGAAACGGTGAACTAAAAATAAAAGTGAATTGTCATCCACAAAGTCAGTTATTAATACCCATTGAAAAGAAACAATCAATCTAAACAACCGAAGCGCCAATATCGCTTATTATCTTGAGTATGCGAAACGCAACATCATTCAGGCTTCAGTAAATATGGCTACAATTTACTCCCCTATGAGAAAAAAAAAATGGAGGACTCCGAATTTACTCTAAACCGTATACATCAAAACCCAAAAATCTCGGAGAAGTTTAACGCGTCCGACTGAATTTTTTTGACGTTTCGAGGTATTTGCAGCATCATACGCGCGCAAGACGGTGGGGAATATGGCGTGATATTGACTTCTTTCATGGTGCTACGTCATAATACGTAAAGTTATTATCGTTATTATAATGGACTGCAATGAAGTTTAGATTTCGATTTTGGAAAGTTTCCTTCAATTGAATTGAACATCACACAACATCACAAAAATGTATTACAAGGTAGCTTTAGGACTACATCCACTGAATCAAAAATTACAACTGACCACCTGGGAAAGTGGTCATTCATTGCTTGTTTGTTCGTTTTTTTGGGGAGGGTTGAAATGTGCGTAAAATTGCAATCAACAAAAAAAAAATCGTTATAAAATAAGTTGCTTTTGAATACAGGAATTCAAAACCCTGTCACTTGGATAAAAACCTACAGACACGTCATTTCTGAGGTTTAGCAACTTTCGGAGGCTCAATTCGTAGTACGTTCCTGTGGTGCTGTTTATTATGCTGTACAAGGTGGTTCTAACGTTTGAGTTTGTGGATGAAATCCTAAAGTGTGCGGACCATTCAAATGAAAGCTATTGAGCAGTACTTTCCTGTGGTGCTGTTTATTATGCTGTACAAGGTGGTTCTAACTTTTGAGTTTGTGGATGAAATCCTAAAGTGTGCGGACCATTCAAATGAAAGCTATTGAGCAGTACTTTCCCGTGGTGCTGTTTATTATGCTGTACAAGGTGGTTCTAACTTTTGAGTTTGTGGATGAAATCCTAAAGTGTGCGGACCATTCAAATGAAAGCTACTGAGCAGTACTTTCCTGTGGTACTGTTTATTATGCTGTACAAGGTGGTTCTAACTTTTGAGTCTGTGGATGAAATCCTAAAGTGTGACCATTCAAATGAAAAGTAACTGAGCAGTACTTTTCTGTGGTACTGTTTATTATGCTGTACAAGGTGGTTCTAACTTTTGAGTCTGTGGATGAAATCCTACTGTGTGACTATTCATCAGTGCTTAATCCTGTGCTACTCAATTTAGCCTGCATAAATAAACCGACGCCTGCTATGCAGGCTATACTCAGGCCCCGTCCACACGTATACGTTTACGTTCGTAAACGCATATTTTTTATCTAAAACGCTCCCGTCCACACGAAGCCAGACGATTCGTTTTCACCTGTCCACACGTAAACGCTAAAACGATACGTAAACGCTTCAAATCTTCAATGAGCATGCGTAGATAAGATGAAACAATCTACAAACAATTTATTTTGTCTTCAGTATTACACAATTTCACAGACACGCATATATAAAAAGCTAAAAATACAATAAGTACTTGACCGTCCGACCGGTATATACTCCATGGAGGTTCCGACCGTCCGCCATGTTGGATATCTGCTCTATTTTATTTATTTGTGGACTGGGTCCGAATCTGTGACATCAGCGTTTACGAAATTATCCGTTTACGCTGTCCACACGTAAACGGGTAAACGGCGTTTTCGAAAATACCAACTTTGGAGAGCGTTTTCGAAAATGTCCGTTTAGGGTGACCGTTTTCATCGTTTGTGTGGACGGGAGGCCTAAACGCATAAAAAAAATATGCGTTTACAAACGCAAACGTATACGTGTGGACGGGGCCTCAATCTCAATTTTACACTCAATTTTGTATTTCGGTATTTTCCAAAATGAAACTTGGCATCTTTTCCTGAAAGTTATTCTGGCCGCTCTTGTAAGTATCAGGGAGAATACGTACTTGATTCGGTTCAATACAGGCCAATATTTTTACGCCCACTTCAAAGGCATTCATTGAAGTATTCTTTTCTTTTTTTGCTAACTCATGCGTATGCATAACCCGGGGGGGGGGGGGGGGGGGGGGGGGGGGGGGGGGGGGGGTTATGATGGGCTATACGGGGATGCTCCACCCAAAAAGGGTACCATTTTTAGGCTGGAGGGTATATAAAAGGGTAGCCTGTTCCAGGCTCTCACTCGCCCCCACTATCTGAGAGCCTGGAACAGGCTAATAAAAGGTAGGGATTTCACCAGTTGAAGTAAAGAACAGGGTATAGTAGGGAAAACTGCCTGAACAAAGTGGCTGGATCTTTGTACAGATCAGGATCAGCAATAACAAATACAGCTGACGTGTTTGATCAGCCTTGCATGTTAAAGTTTTTTAAAGTATTTTAATGTTTATACTGAAGTGAAAAGTGCGTAAACGCTGTTCAAATGTTAGCCAAAAACGCTTCTTTTGTTTTTCCTTCGTCATTACAACATGTATCAGGGATGTAAGTAGGGATGTAAGTCCACTAGGTTTTGAAAGGGTTACCTTTTCTTTCAAAAACGGTATGTAAAAGTGTAAGGGTTTGGACCTCAGGACGGAGCATCTTCGTACAAAACTTCGTTAAGTAACAACTTGTAAAACAGTATCGTTATTATTTTAAACTGTTCTTAATACTAATAATCTTATTATAATGTTAAATACTGAAGATTTTACCGTGTATAAATAAATAAATAAAGTATGTATAAATTAAGCCAGCTTAAGTCAGTCAAGGTCAGTCTGTCAATAATTTGTGAGACAGTCAGCCAGCCAGCTATAGTCAGTTAAATGATCAGTCAGTCAGTCAGTCAGTCAGACAAGCAAACAATACATATTTATTTAAACTCCTTCAAAAAGGACTATCCAGTAACAAATATTATTACTGACAAGTAAGTCATTAATTTAGCTGGCATATATACCAAACAGCCAATAATACACTGACTTGGTCTGTCAATAAAAAAACAGGCAGTTGACAGCCAGGCCCATTCAGTCAGTTTGTATCAGAAGTCAGTCAGTCAGTCAGTCAGTCAGCCAGTTATGGACAGTTATTAGTCAGTCGGTCAGCCAGTCAGCCATGAGCCAGCTAGGCAGTCAGTAATTTCGTCAGGCAGACAGCCACTGTACATGAGTGTACTGCCATCCAGTCAATTTGTCAGACATTCAGTCAGTCAGTTTTGTCAGTCCTTCAGTCCATCACACAGTCATCCATGCAGTCATGACTTAAATCTGAATCAAAAAGTCAGTCAGTCAGTCAGTGGGTTGGTTTTGGTACATCATGTGTGAGCAAAATTGTCACTGGGGAAAATTTTTTACTCAAGTATATATAATAGTGACCAGGAGGTTTGAAATAATTGCCATCTGACGAATGTTTGCGTGGATGGTTCATTTAAATTTAAATTAATTGGCTAGCAATCTCCCTCTAACTTCATTTTTCACATAAAATAGTTACGAGTTGATCATTTTTTTTTCAGATTTTAATTGAGTTTCCCAGTTCTTCTCATGAGCCTGGATTTTTTTCGACTGATGAATTTGAATGAAGTTATTGATTTTCCTGAGGATCTAGGTCAGGATAATCATGATGAAGTTGATGCCCTTGATTAGAGTCTGTGTCTTGATAATGGTTTCCTGTGTATTGACTGTGTAAATCAATGTGGAGTACAAATAAAGTTGTTGTTGTTGTGTTGACCTGCTGGTTCGTGTGAAACTCGCAAACACCAGCAATTCACCCAAGCCCCCGCTGGCACATAAACTGCTGTAACTCCTTTTAACACAGATGCCTCATCAGCCCAGTCACATTGATAATGGAAGAATGTCATACAATTTCACCAACACATACAGGAGAAACAAGAAACATAAGACATCATATTACATGTAACTCGATCTAATAATTTAACTTATATTATCCAATATAAAAAGTGCAAAAAACAGTAGTCACTACATACGTTACATCTAGAGAGAACGACCATTACAAAAGGCTTGGTTTAACTAATGAATGTTAATGATGGCATCGACCGTTAAAAATGGCATCAACCATTTACAAAAGGGAATAATCAACATCGGCATCATCTATCAAGTTTCTCAGGTTCAGATTTCATAACCTCGTTTTTGCGGGAAACCATAAAACCTGGAATGGCGGAATGGCAGAAAATCACCCCAAATCCTAAAATCTGGAATGGCGGAAAATCGTCCCAAATCCTCAAAGATGGAACTTATAAATATAAATGAAATATAAAAATTTACACCTTTTGGAAAAACAGTGGGAAAACAGTGATTTTCCTGCAGGTGTAAATGTCACAAATTTATCCTGGCAAACGATAAAGACAGGCAAATATAAAGTCCAATATACATAATTTACCTTACTCCTTAATTTCCTTGTGTTAATATTTCAACGGAAAGTAAATGGATACAGATATGTATAGAAACATGATCGAACATTGTCAACAATGCGACAGAATTGACAGCTAGCAACTACATGTACATGCTGCCACATGCAGATGAATTTCATAGTATCTAGTCTCAAACAAATTGACTCGCCGGTCTACAGTGTTCATCAGGTGTTTAAATTGCCCTCTCTAAATATGAGGGTTAATTCTGAAAAAATCTCTTTTCAATGGTTTGTCACTATTCATTTATGATTATTTTTGTCCTTTAGACTGCGTTAAGATGAAGTAAATCATAGTCATTTCCACACTGCTTTAAATATGAGACTGAGTCAAAAATTTAACAAACCTATAGAGCGTTTTCACTCACGTGACCTTCAGTCCCGTGGGACTCAAATGACAAAGGCCATAGCATCCATGTTGGTGTTCCTAACAAAAGAAGTTAATTAAAATGCTTTTGTACGGGAACACCAATATGGCGGCTATGACGTCAAGTGAAAACGCTCTATATTTGTGATTTTATATGCTAAAAACAGGAATTGATAGATTGGCTGATGACCACAGTTATGGAAAAAGTAAGAGTCATTAACCATGGAATAAATCACTACACTGAAATCTTAGTTTTGACTGGGGTTAATAATCCGTCATAAAAATGGTGACCCATACAGGATGAGTGAGTAATTACAAAGAGGCGTTAAGCTACTAAGTGAAAAAAAAAATATTTGAAACGAACATGTAAATAAAAGAAGATCAGGATGAGAAGTGCAATTGCACCACTTTTTAATATAGTGATTTTTTCATTCTTTCACACTGAAAGAAGTGCAAGATTAGTTTGTGTCCTTCTGTAGTAAACATAATTCGATTGTTGAAGGTAGGCTAGGGGTGAGGTCTTTGAATATGAAATAAGTCCGTAAAATTAGTGCCGTTTATTGTGTGGCACTAAATTTTTGCAGGAGTTTATTTTTGCAAATGGGCCATTTTTTGTGTTTTGCAGAAACTAATAATTTTTGCATTACAGTATGTTATTTGGGAAGATTTCAAAACATGCCAAAAAATTAGTGCCACAAGATTTTCCGTCTTTTAGAATTTGGGGTGATTTACTGCCATTCTGACTTTTAGGATTTTCCACTGTTCCACCATTCCAATATTTTAGGATCTCCTGTGCTTTGCTTGTGCATGTCATGAATTTTTTTTTGGCCCAAAGGTTGCCTCTTGTGCTTAGCATTGTTTAGTAATTTCATGCACTCTAACGTCACACACAAAAAGAACTGGGAAATGAAAAACCTGAAAAGAACTGATCAATTCATAATTATTTTATGTGAAAGTAGAGGGAGATTGCTAAATGAACCATCCACGCAAACAGTAATGTGCCGAATTTTAAAGTAATATTTGGGCGGAACTTTTTTGCTTGTGTTTAATAGAAAACTGACAAGGCACCAGTCAATCTTGGTTTCAGTGTTTATGACTGCAAAAAAGAACAGAGAAATGTCCACCAATAGTTTGACATGCAATCCTTTGTTGCAAGAATTAAGTCAGGTTTATTTGGTGTTAAGTCTGTTAATGTGTAAAACATGATGATGAGCTAATATGTTGTGAATATTAATCCTATTAATATGAATCTAGACTTTGAACTGACCAGTCACGTTGGGAGCAGGCAAGCCGCAACCTTCCATGCGGCGGGAAGGGCATAGCTTACCACAAAGACAGCCGCCAAGGAATACAGTACAAGCTGCATAAATTACATTTTAGTCACAGCAACACAGTGCTTTTATTCAGCCCCCCCCCCCCCCCCCGATTATAAGTTCCCCCCCCCCCCCTCGATTATAAGCCCACCTGTCTGCTAATAGAAATTTCCTCACGGTTATTCAATTATGGGCCTTAGTGTTCACCGTTTGTAATATTGTTATCTAGAATCATTGTAGGTAGGTAGGTAAACTTTATTTAACCAAATATCGCAAATGAGCCGAGGCTCATATAAATGCCAATGTGTATTTGTTTGTGTAATAAACTGCCTGATTACCCATCTAACTGTCTGTTTCTGGGTTTATCTTAGTCTCTATTTTTTATCATCTTTTTTTTTATTTTTATACTTTTATTGTATGTACATTAGTCTTTATTTGTAGGACCTTCGTGAAAATCATCTTAGTGACAAAGCTTGACCCTCATTAAAGATTAAAGTATATATATTCGTAGTCTATTCGATTAGAACTCCAAATTACAGACAATTTTAAAGCACTTGAAACAAATAACATAGTACTATATTTCACATAATGTTATTTCTACTTATCAGTTTCCTTTATTCTTAAAATACGCCTGTACTCTCTATATGTTAATTATGTAAAGTGTGTTTTTGGTTTTTATTCTCGCTCGCTCGAGCAATATCGTTCGATGCCGTTACAAATATAGGTCGCCAATACATAATCACTGACCCTCAACTAATTTGCCCACTCATGGGAAAACTAGAAATTAAGCTTAAATCGACAAGCTACGTAAAAATGTAAAGGGTTTTTCTTTTTGTTTTTTTTAATTAATGTACGTTTTTACACGTCACTTAAAAATCGGCGTCTCGCGACTGCATGATCAAATTCTGCGTTTGTATTTCTACCACACTTATCTGTAGCAATTCTCTCGCTTCACTTACCTTTGAATACAACGCCAATATTCAGCCACAATCACATAAACGTTCGAACGCGGTCTCGCGAATCGGCGAAAAATTTCGTGACAAACTATGTCGGCATACCGCGGCATGCATTGATCGAGGCTGAAGGTGAATGTAAAATTGCGAAATCCTGGTAAACATACATTGGCATGGACTTGGGACAGGGGAACAAGAACGAAGAACGTCAAGACTCAAGAACGAATGGACTTGAAAAGCATAACTTTGTAAGAGAGGGCTTAATTTGCAAAACGCGGTCTAAAGCAAAAAAGAAAATACAACTTCTTTAACATTTCTGTAATTAATAAATTATCTCAAGGACTAAGACTAGAAGTAATCACAGATTAAAGTGCGTCTCCTTAGGCACCTCGTTGTGACATGGCATTCGGGTTTCAGGCATGTTTCTGGTTCTTTTTTAATTTAGGGCCGGCTTGTAGTTGTGGAACAATGTACGTTGTCGAACGAGCTGTCAGAGCACGAGGCAGCAAAAAAGTGAGCACGGTAGGTCAAAACACGCGCTAAACATGCGGGATACTATTGTGACGTTTCAAGATGGCGCTGATTTGGTACCGACACTTTTCTCGATTCGTTCCGCCTAGCCGACAAGATTAGGAAGCGTCTCCTTCGTCGACGCAAAAAGTGTATTTTTTAATTTATTATGTTATCTTTTTTTTTTGATGGGGTGGGGCTAATCTCGTACCCAGATCTCCCACGGCTCACATTTCAGAACAGTATTAGTTGGGGGCCGGGTGGGCCGGGTGGGCCGGGTGGGCCGGGTGGGCCGGGTGGGCCGGGTGGGCCGGGTGGGCCGGGTAGCAGAGTGGGGTAGGGATACTTTAAATAGCACATTTAAATAGCAGTACGGAACAAACCTTTTTGAAGATATTTGCATAAATACATCTTCTTTGCTATCCTGCAGTGGGTTTTCTTTCGTTCTTTCATTGGACCGTCTTTTGGACCAAAAGTACTCACTGGGGTGCGGTGGGGAAAAGTCCCAACTAGGGAAGGGTAATCTTGAAATTTCTTCTTTCTTCATTTCTAAAAAGAGATAATCACTCACTTCATGTTTATCGTATGTAAATCTGACTAATAAGTCCCGATAACAGTTGGCCGGATCCGGACTACTCTCGAGGCGAGATAAAACTGGTTAATGTACCTGAAAATCACGAAGAGTCATTTTTATACTGGGAGAGAGCAAAGTTTCCGCCTAATAATTCTTCCTAGGGGTGGGGAAAGGATACGTTTTGCCATCAGCATGGCGTCTTGTTTACGCCTCTCACCAGATCATAAGACGTAAATGTCACATTACCCCTATACCGGAGTGAAAACACAAGTTGCAAGACTTCAAAATGGAAATAAAAAGCGAGAGCAGTCTTGGGACATAAGGGTAAAGAAAATGACATGTTTTAATGTAAATTTATCGGCAAACTCCCTTGAAAAACGCCATTATAATAAAATCTTTATTGAACTAGCTTGTTCGGTCCGTATTCGGAAAACATTGGTCTCGTTCTTTTTTTTTTTTTTTTTGCAAATTTAAAGATCGGTCCATAAATTTGCAAAAAAAAAAAGAACGAGACCAATATTTTCCCTATATGGACCGAACAAGCTAGTTCAATAACAGCTATTAGAACTGAGAAAAAAACTGATAACAAATTGAACATAAATATTTTGAAAAGTTCCAACTGGTAGGAAGCTAGGCGTAGTACTCGGGGTTATACCATCAGACCGTGTTACAAATTCATGTACAGCTATTTGCAACTCCAGAAACTTCAGGGACACTGAGCACTAGTTAATCTTCGCCACAAGGCTTTCTTAGATTGTTTGGGTAACCAACGTTGGGTACGATCAAGAGAACATAACGGGAATGGTACGATAGGCGGATGGTTTTCAAGGGCAACCATTAACCAATCATAGCTCATATTGGTTACCCAAACGATTCCAGAAAGCTCAGTGCCAAAAGCTGGTGCACAGTCTCCATCACAGTCCCTGGGGTGACGAAGTTATGTGCTCAGATCAGATACCGTGTGTCACTAAACTTTTATGGGAGATTAATTTTGCGGATAGGCGGTTCAGATTGTGTTTTGCGGGAACTAATTTTTCGCGATTGGGAAAAACCGCTTTTTTTTTCTTGCTGGGAATTAATTTTGCGATTTGCAGGAAGTAGAGTTCAACTAGAACTGCAACATTTTCGTTTTTTGTTTGAATACATGTAATCGAAATACAGGTGAATCAACATGCAGATGTAAAACACGTTAATCAGTGTCACTCTTGCCGAGTAGTGTAATAACTACGTTAGGGACCATTTGACGCAGCGTTATTACTAGCGCATTTTCTTTACGAAAGAGACGTTTTTCACAAATACGTGTATATAATTTCGACAGTGGAGTAAATTTTTGCGGAGAAAATTTTTGTGGGAACCATTTTTGCGCGCGGACCGTAAAACAAAAATCGCAAATGCTTCCTTATGTTAAATCGAATTTAACTCATTGGAACTAAACTGCGTTTTTTCAAGTGTTTTGGATTGAAAACCAGTTTAGAGGCCGCGTCTAAACTGAGTTAGACGACCTGTAATGAAGTACAAACCGGGAATCTCTGGAATACCACACGTTTATTGATCTTTGTACCAGTTGACCTGATTACAAGCTATGCGAAAGCTACTGAGGTTACAGCTAAGTTGACCTGAAAGACTTTCCTTAGAAGGTCATGGTTGTAGAAGGCACGGTTGACGGAAAAAATTCCTTGCCCATCCATGTTCCTTAATTACAACCTTAGCCTTGCTTTACTGAATACAAAATTAAAAGAAATGAATAGCAGAGTCGATTTTCCTTAATATAACAGCTAAACCTTATCTTCTGTTTACAGAACACTACTGAACTAAACAAAACAAATCTTGGTGGTCTTTAAACAAGGCAATTTGTCTCAAAATCTTAATTGTGAATGGCAACGTTCTCGGTGCCCACCTGCATGAAATTGAAATTATAATAACAATAAGTATTGAAAATCACGCGAAAAGCAATAAAAACTTTGGACTTGTTCGTCGTGCAGTTTTCTATGCTTATTGTTATTATAATTTCAACCCGTGAGGTATGTTTGAGTCTTTGACGTCACTTTCTACCATTCGCAACCAAGCCTTGGAACAAGGTTGATTAATGGCGGCCGTAAATTCTCGGAAATAAATGTTAAAATAAAATGACTTCTGATGTTCGTAATGAATTGAAATTTGGCAAGATGAGTAAGAAAGTCTAATAGTACACGAAAATGTAAAAAAATGAAAATCAAAAATTTGATCACAGGGGCACTTTAAAATTTATAACGTGAACTAAACATATCGATTTAGCACAATCGTTCAAGTGCGTCTGGAATTCGGAAACACTACTGTAAGAAGAATTTCACTTTATAACAGTGGTCGTGAATGAATACCCTGCATTAGACATGTTCGACAACAAACCGATATATAGTCAACTTTCTCTAAAACGGACACCGTTGGGAGGCGTCTAAGAGCTTAGGGGTCAAACTGGTTATAGAGACCTCAATTACAGTAAAATGGGCCGGGGACAGGGGTAGAGACAATTAAGTTTAAAGGGACACTGTCCCGCCGGAATATCAAAATTTCGCTTACCTTCCTATTTCAAGATAATAAACCATATATCAGCCGAGACGGTGTCCATCCGGCACAGAGAGGTGTCCGCCTAACAGGTCTTACAGGGGAGTCCGTTTAGAGAGGGTTGACTGTACCTCAACAATAAGACCACCGAAAGCTTGATAGTCAGGGCTCGAAGGAGGAAGTTGAGTTAACTAAATCTTAGTGAAACCGGTACAAGCGAGAGAAGTTTCAGATTGGTTCAACATGTTAGTTACTTGCCTTATAGACAAGTGACGGGTTTTACCTCCATCCACCAGTCATCTGGGTACAGATATTGCTCAACTGTAATCCCCTCTCGTGGAACTGGCATCGTATAATTACCAAAAGGAACTTGCGGAAGAGGTTTTTCCACTAATCGCGCAGGAAAAGTGTCGTGAAGATTATAATTTAACGCAAAAATCCACGTCTCTAACCCCGCGCGTTTTATCCATCCACGATAGTTATAAAGCGCGAATAAATCGACTTTGATATGAGGTAGATCGTGGCGGTAAATTTTCATCACATTACTTGTAATCCAGCGTTTGTGATAAACTTTCAGCCCTTTCGCTTTAAACGGTTTTATAAACTCGTCGAAAGTCATGGACGCAAAAATCCCTGATCCATTAAAGCCTATATCAACATCATTATCCCATGCTAACGGTCCCTTTGCCCGGATCGCTCCAAAAACAGACCCGTACATTAACCAGTGCTCAATACCAAAGCCATCCAGGATTTTATGCACCGTATCAGCCATGTCTAAAAGCTGTTCTTTTTGTTTGTCGTCGAGATACTCGCAAGGCTGAGCGGAGAAAAACGGATGATTACCGGTGTAAAGACCATAGTTTCTCAGGTTTAGCATAATATAAAGGGTAACCAAGGCTATAAATGCAGTGATTTGCAATGTTTTCCGAACACGACAACTTCTCAAGGTCAGACGATGGAGATGGCGGGCTATGAAAGTGAGTGGCATGGTTTTGGAGTCGAGCCAAGCCAACCGTGTGTAATGTATGTATCCATTTAACCGACTTAATTCAGATGCCGAACGTTTCTTCAGGATTTTCAAACTGTACCAAGAAGAGATTTGAAAAAACGATGCGCAGCCGAGCTTTTCGTAACCGACTTAGAGGTGTTTCAGTGGATACTTGATGAAACACTCTTTC
>JAJLRJ010000014.1:9490008-9562508 GCA_024195265.1 Dendrophyllia cribrosa | reverse complement strand
CAATCGAACCGAACCGTAGCGGAAGTCAACAACTAGGAGCGAGGATTGAAACCCACTGAAAAAGAAGTAAATATCCAGTTCTGGGTCGTTTCTGTTCACACCAGGCCCAGAGTATTTTTCATGTCGACATGATAAGCTATCCGGTATAGTGTAGACATAGCCTGATAGACTGAACACTCGGTCGCTTATTTTATTTTGAAGGAAGAGAAACAAGATGCATCAACTGAAGAAAAATATTGCTCAATTGCTTTTATACGTTAGGTTCCTCTGAAAAGAAATCGGTGCAAAAAATATCCAAAACTAACAAAACTGAAGCATTTACACTCATGAAGAGACAGTAGTCTCAAAAGTGTGATATTGTGATATTTTCATATATTTTGAGCGCATAAACACTTCCTAATTTTTTATTTGCTATATATACGCTATACATTCTCTCTCAACTGTTGTGAATAACGATGGTGAATTTATAAATTTAAAGATCCTCAAAAGTCTGTTATCTTATGATTTAAAACTGCGTATCGCTTCCATACAAAAAAAAAAAAAAAAAGAAATGCAATTATTTCACATTTCCTCCTCCCTTTCAGAAACAAATGAATTTCAGGTGAATTGAAAAAAGATTATCTTTTTGAATTGGAAAAATTTGTTTGCAGATTTCTTGGGTTAAAGAAATTTAAATGAGATTTGACTAACAGTTGCAATAATAGCAAAGCGCACAAATGACGTCAGTACTCATGTTTGTCTGAGTTTATAATTTATTCTAGTTTATTCTTGCATTTCTGACAATAGACATTCGTTATTAGGAATCCCCTGAGAGTCACTTTTGGTTTGTTTGTCTGAGTTTTAGTTCTATAAATAGTAATTGTGCGCTTCGCTATTCTACATGAGGATATGAGAACCTTTGTCAGTCTGAAAAGCAAAGAAATTCATTTGAATTGCAAATAAAAATGTTCATTAATATTCATTTTTTCTTCTTCTCACTTTTACCGCGAGAAAAATATGGCGAACGACGCTGAAACCTAAACGCCATTCTGAAGTTGTCTCGGGCAAAGAAACCTTCATGTCCCCATAGTTAGAAATAAGAACCGTTCATTATTTCCACAATGGTGCAAGGCATTACACGCAGAACGCGGCTCAAAGTACTTTGGAAACGGTTCATGGTTCGAAACACGTGGACATTCTAAACATCGAACTTTCATTTTCATGGAAGCGTCTTTTTTAGAAGAGGTAAGCAAGTGTTTACGTAACAAACTTTATGCTAGATGTTCTATTACAATAATGTTCATTTGCACATCGAAAGAGATATTTCGCAAAATCAGTTTCGGCGTTCATGATGTGGTGCAATTTTGTCCTTGGTGCAAATTTTATTTTCCTTTGGAAATATATGATAATGAGCTTTGAACAAAAGAAAATAAAATTTGCACCAAGGACAAAATTGCACCACAACATCTACGAATGGAACAATTAATATGTCATTGCCGAACGGCATAAGATAACGTTTATAAATAGTATTGTTTGGAATAAACTTCCCAAGCGGGTCTTTCAGTGACGGCAAATATGTAATTGCAAACCAGCAAAATGGACGGAGCTTTTGTTTCTTGGCAAGGGTTGGATTATATTTGGATCGGATCGTTTGCTTTGCAATGGACACTTTCATTCCCAAAGTTAAACCTTTTGTTCTTAATTCTTAGTCGTGCAATGCGCATCTTAAGTCTAGACTGTCAGTATGGATATACATGATAACACATTTTGGCAAAGCTGAGCGGCCAAGTCACAGAATATGTTAAATGATGATAATGATGATGATAGTAATAATTAATAATAATAACAAAAAAGTTGTTATAAAATCATACATTAAGAAAATGGCCAATACTATGTTAAAAAATATGTAAACAGCTAATCTCGTACCTCCAGAGTACATTACAAGCACGAGTGAGATCTGGGTACGAGATTAGTAAACAGCATATCGGATCTGAGAAGACCTACGGTCCCAAATAAAACTAAAAGTGAGTAAGTGGCAAAGGAGCGCGAACGAAAATGCTGCTGGTGTACGTAGAATCTGTAGAAGATGCAATCAGCCAAAAATGTGAATACAAATAAAATGAGCAAGGCTGATACTAGGTAGAACACTAAACGCGTCAACGACACGATAGAGCCCAAACTGAAAGCCAAAATGCAACCGTGGACAGCTGTTTCGACCTGGTTGGTTCTCGTCAGTGCCCTTTTATTCCTATTCCGAGATATGGCCAACAGAAGGCAGCCTTACGTTTACTAAGAACTCAAAGTTAGGGACGATTTTATTTTGACTGTATTCCAACGGTGTCTGTATATAATGTATGCTTGAACATCACAGACGATTATTGGGAGTGAGGGGTAGTAACCAATAGGGAACGCGAATAAAGGTCTTAACATGCATGTTATAAATGTAAGCCATGGTTTTGTCATTCCTGTATGTAACTGTTCTATTGTTCTTCCTTTTAATAGGCTTGACATAACCACACCATGTCTAAAGTGAAATGCCTGTCTTCTGCCTGTTGGCTTAGACACGGACATCAGGATTAACTGCTCTTCGTCATACGTCAGGTTAGTGTTACAGCTTGTAGCTTTTATAGGTATGAGTAATTCCTACTCTTTTAAATGTTTTTCTGAGAAATCAGAAGAGACCAGTCAGACACCCTGCCATTTGATTTATACTTATCATAGTTATATAATTAAAAAGGCCTTTTGCCCCCTCTAGTTATGATCTTTAGCCATTCGTAGTCTGGATGAAACTTGTCCCTGTTATTTGTGTGGTCTTCAGATGATGTTTCTTGAGTTAAAGTGGACACATTTGTTTGGAAGGTGTTGATGTAAATTCCTTAGACCTTTCAAACTTACCCTAAGTTAGCGTTCTTTGTGAAACGTAAGGTGCGTTCGATTGGTACATATTCCGAAATAGCAAAACACAGAATAATCGCAACAATTTCCTTAAATCGAGAATTTAGAGACACTAAAATACGAAATATAACTTGTTAGAGATGCATGCCGCTATGAGCACAGCGACCAAACGTGACACGCGTGCGCAGCTCCCGCCAAAATTACATGAAACTCATAACTCAGGGTCGTTTCTGAAAACTTTTTTGCATCGAGTATTTGTGCAAAAGTAAACAACTGTTAGCCACTAGTTTTATCGGCTTGTAATTCGGTTATTCACTCCTTTTCTTGTTATATTTCCTGACAAATTTCGCTGAGGTCCGTAGCTTCGCAAACACTTTTATTTTTTTTTAAGGAAGTACAAACTGAAAGTGACGTCGATGATTATCGTTTCACCGTTGTTGAGTCTCCATGATATGCACGATTTGGGTTAATTAACGTGACAAGCTTGCGTGTTATTGCGAGGATCGCGCGTGGGCGTTGAGAAAATATCATCATCTTTATCATTATCATTAATAATTATAATAATAATTTTAATTATCATTGTGATTATCATTATCATCATCTTTATCATTATCATATCATTATCGTCATCATCATCATCATCTTTATCATAATCATTATCATTATCATCAATAGAAACGGTGTAGCTGTGAAATTAGCTACGCTTCTCATGGGTCACCTGCTGCTCTTCCGGGATAAAAACAATTAAAAATCCAGTCAAGGTTTGAATGTCACCATCAAGCGGAAAAATAATAGTTTTGTTTGTTTATGAGAGTGTTTTGGGACTGTTACATGTTGTTTATAGAAAAAGATGAATAAATAGGAACTATGCTAAGTGGATGTTTCTTTCATTCAACTGCGTGTTCTGTAAGAAAAACACTTGTTTGTATTTTCGTGGACCATTCCTTTACCCATTCTAAAAAAAGGTTGATGCAATCAACAATTTATACTGCCGTTTTATATATAATGTAGTGTCCACATACAGATTTGCCTATATTTACGTGGTTTAATAGTCGAGAGTGGCGCAATCTGTGATAAAAACAGCAGACTGATCGTACATATTATTGGATTGCATGGACCCTACGCTAACGGTCTCTATCTCTATTGATGACAGCTTTAGTTTTTTATTTATTATTAATTATTGTATTTTTTATTATTATGTATTAGTTATTTAGTATTTTTTATTATTAATTGTTGTATTAGTTAGGTAGGTCCACATCAGCTTTTTGGTAAACATTAAATAAAGTGAAAGTATAGATACATAACACTAAGTTAGGAAATGGTTGAAATGTGCTAGGAATTAACACTTACACTCTAATCACATTTGAAACGGCGATAAAATACTTTGTAACTAATCTTTATAAACACACCAACAACAACAACAACAACAACAACGATTTATTTTCAAATAATAAAACAAAATATACTAGCAACCCGCAACAGCATAAGAGGTAGGCATCTCGTTTATTGACGCTACATGTTGATAGAGCGAACAATACATCAGTGTTTCTCCAAAGGTTCACAAATCTGGAAAAGCTACAGTACATTCTGAACTTCTAGTGACAAAAAATGATAAAGTCGACAAAGATGCCCTCGCGGAATCATTCTTGAATAGAGCGGTATTCAATTGAATATTGAGTGTCGTAAAGCCAAAACCAAAGTCATTACTCTGACCAATCACATCACTCGCAGACAATCCGATGAACCAATCAGAACTCAAATCAAATACATGTAGCAGGCACCAAGCGCGGGAAAACGCGTCTGAGCAAGTCATGATTGGTTTTGGTTTTGGTTTTGGTTTTGGTTTTACTTCTGATCAGTTAAAAAAGTGGCGCGAGTTTTTTCAGCCAATCACAAGCCGTAGCAATACAAAACCAAAGCAACTGCGAAATTCCTTTCGATACTCAATTGAAAACCGGTCTGACCTGAAAACTTCTTTAATAATCTTACATATACCGCGCCTAAAATACTTGTATATATAACACTGTACATTCTTGGATATACTCGAATGCATTGAAAATATTTTGCCCTTCTAGAACGTTTGTTTAAAGTGCAAGTATCTGGAAATTCAAAACCAAAAAAATCAAACATCTTCCACGGAAATCTTCGGACCCCTTCGCACCCCTTCGCACCTCTTCGTACCTCTTCGTACCTCTTCGCAGATTGTTGTAAAGTGAGCGGAAACGTTCGTTTAACCTTCTTCCAACCTTCGGAGACCTGAAAATCTTGGGAAATCTATCATCGAAAAGTAATTTACATTATTTTAAGTGTTATTTATACAACAAAAAGAATTATATTCTACTTATATATACTATATATTACTTTCTGACTTCCTTATTTCCTTACTTCCTTACATCCTTACAGGACGATTTCTGCTGTACATCTATGGTAGATGTAGACCTCTCTTCGAAGAATCGAAGAACGGTAGACGGAGGAAAAACAGAAGAACAATCTTAAACAAGAGGTAGGGAAAAGTTTTCGAATGAAAGCCAGGTCTAAATAAGTGTGCTATTTTCTGAATTTACGGACAGGAAATTTAAAAATCGATCTTGTTGGAGCATACACAACTAAGTGTATTTATTCACGTTAAATATATTTTTTATCATTTATCAAAACTCTAAATTGACTGACAAGGCAGTACATTTTCTTAAGAGGTGTTTGCAATCTTATATTTTGTAGTCGGAGTAAGTCACTTCAATAAAGAAAATGCTTTCTTAAGTTATCGACACCACAGAATATTATTTATGTGATTGTAATCATTTCGGTAGTGTTGCAGCTTTTCAGAAGAGCTGTCGAAATTGGATAAAACGAACAATTGTTGTATTGTATCCATCCATCCAATTGGTTAGATCTTACGGAAGCTGCAACATCGCCCAGTTACTTATTATCTTTTGCTTTTTTGATTTTCTAACAGGACGATGGCTGCTAGATGATGGTTAACAACTCGATTCTCCTCCGAGAAAGAATAAAGGGACCCAAAGGACGCTCTAAATCAAGAACCCGAGGTAGAGAAAACAAATGTAACTTCAAAAGTTTTTTGCAATGAAAATTAGTTCGGTGATTTTCAGAAGGTCTGAATGGACTGGTCTTCACTCAGATGACGGATAGATTTAAGCAAAAACTCCTCACCAGCTAGTCACTGGGTGCAAAGAAATTATAAAAAAAAATCGTTTTTTTGTCGTGTAAATTGATGTTGTGGTACTGAATCTATAAACATTGACTGACAAGGCGTCATGAAGGCTTGAACAAAATCGCACGAAGCTTTGATCAGTCAAAATTTATGTTTTCACTCCAACAAAATTGATTTGCGCGTTAAAAAAAAATGCAGTAACCGTCAAATTTGAATCATTTTTGCCTTGTAAGCCAGCAATTATACTCGATTCAGACCATCTGACATTTTTTTCTGAAAACCGTTGGAAAGTGCTAAGACTTGTTTTCAAACTGTTTATAATTATTTCTGGGTGGAAATTTTATTTTCTTCCTTAAATCACTGATTTCCACAATTTTCATGTTTGAGAATGTATTAAGCAACGGATCTTTTTTTCAAAATTAAATATTTTATTAAATTTTTCGTCTATTTGTTTCCATGGTAATCGCTGTTCAAAACTTTGAAATTTTCCCGCCAAAAGACTTAGAAAAATACGGGGCGCTCAAAATACGCATGCGCCGTTTTTTTTTAAAAAAAAAAATTGTGTTATCTGCATATTTGTTTAATGGGTTTAAATTTTCCCGCCAAAAGACTTAGAAAAATACGGGCGCCCAAAATACGCATGCGCCGTTTTTTTAAATTAAATTCTAAATGTCTAAGACTTCTGTATTTTATTCTTGTTATTATAAGAAACTCAATAAAACAAACAACAGTCTTTAACTGTCTTGTACTTATAAAGCAATAAACACTTTATTTACAATTATTTTTATCCTTTAAATAAGTATCTTAATTAGTTAATTGAATTTCAGTTAAATCATTAACAAGGTGTCAAGAAAAATGTTTCCTATATATACTAAGTCTTTTGGCGGGAAAATTTGATGAAATTTGCACAGCGTTTCCCCTGACAACATTTTCGAGCAAAAGTTTAACAGACGGACCCATAAAGAAATTCCCGCCAAAATAGTTGCATACTCCACATCGTGCAAAAAATACGAATAAAATTTTTTTTCAACTTCCCTATCGCAGAAGGAATTAAGTCGAGTGTAGTCCATTTCTTGCTTAAAAAAAAATAACTCTTTGATTCTTGCACGAGTTGGTGTATACATATCGCTAAGGTTAAAAGCAACATGGCAAGCTATTAATCTCTAAAATGAATCGTTTTTGGAATGATTTTTCGTGATGTCCAATTCGAATTTCATTTTTAACATATTTATAATTTGCCATATTGCCTCTACAAGATCTTTTTCAGCCGGTAAAATTCTTGTTTGTAGCACAGACAAAAATGGCCGATGTTTTTATTTTTTCGAAAAAGCCTCCCATAAAAACTTTGAGCCACAAAGTATTAACATTTTAACATTATGTACTTCCAAATTTATCCATAATTTCAAAAATTAGCTTCTTGTATTGTTTTGATCTGTGCTACATAAAGTTTAGACTGAAAAAGATCTTGTCTACTAAAATTAACAATAATAGCCCAATGTCTGGTTCTAAAATACCATTTTTTGTTCCCACCGAAACAAGAATACAATAGTTATACAGATTACAATTAACACTACGTCCTCTTATTTCATTTTTTTTGGAATGTTAATTTTTAATAGTCGTTCTGAAAAGAAATCGAAGTAATATGTTAAATTACAAAGTAGTCAATATTTAGATCGCGAATGATCTCTTTTTTTCGTGAAAATATCTAAGCTTACACAAACTAACTCGTTAGGAAAAATAATTTTGAAGACTTAAAAAACTACATTGGCCTAAACGTATTTTTACCATTAGATGACTTTAACTCGGATCCTTTTTCAGTCTCTCTACAAAATTTGTATATCTTGAGTATATCTGGCAAAAAGTAACCATCACAAAAGTGCAATTAATGGCTATGGATTTGATTTACATCTGATTCAGTTCTCCACTGCATAACTCCAATAAAAACTAAAGGTATTGCTATCCAATATTTCAAACATCTGAAAATGCATAATAAAACTTTCACCTTAAGCTAATATTTTGAACACAACTAATTCGGTTTTCCAAGTGTCTGGTCAAAACAACATAATTTCAACCGAATTCGCTCTCCGGGAAATGGCGAACACAATGCATCATTTACCGACTGGATTTATGTACGTCCTAAACTGTGTTTCCATTGAGAAAAAGTTCAACTTTATTGTGTACTGAAAATGGCCAAAAAATCGACTTGATTAAAACTATGCTAAATGTTTTAAGTAATGATCCGCATAAGAAGGATAGTGCTGAACGGCAATGCACGATGGAATGTCAACTATTTTCATTGTTACAACTAGTGATCTCATTGACCTAGACTCAAAAAACACTAAAGTGAAGGGTTAAGGTTTCAAGTATTTTGAGACCCAATCGCACAACATGCAATTTTTAAAACATATTGTATTTGGAGAACTTCATTAAAGAAGCAAAATTAGTAGCTATTGTCTTCTGCTATTCTGATTGGTTAAGCACGAATATTTCCTAAAATAGATTTGACGCAAATGGATTTTCTGTTATAATGAAATATAATTGTGAACATCAGCCCCTCCTCTATTCTTAAAATCAAAGATATTCTATGTGGGAAAGAGCCATTGCCGCAGAACAATGAAGTTTACTATAGTTCTTATGTGAAGCATTACTTAATAACTAATAATTGATGGGTCGAGGAGGCCTTTGTGCGTTTTCAGTTTCTTTACCAAATTCTATATGTTGAGTATATTCACAAACTAATATTTTTTGGCCAAAAATAATTATACCATGAATCAAATTCGTGAATTAACTGCTATTGATTTGATCTACATCTGATTCAGTTCTCCGTCGATTGCGCAATTCCAACAAAAACTAAAGTAATTGCTATCGAATATTTTCAAGTATCTGAAATTGAGTAATACATTTTACACCTAAAGCTAATTCTTTAAACAACTGATTTGATTTTATCTGATTGTTCTCCATCGTGTAACAAGTGCCCAAACAACGTTAACGCAAAACCAAATCATGATTGCTATCGACTATTTTTCCAAGTGTCTGGTCAAAACAACGCATTTACCCAATTGAATTATGATCGTCCTTTTAAACTGTGCATCTGTTGGAAAAGCTAATCTTAGTTGTGTAAATTGGCCAAAATACATCGACTCAGTTTATGATCGTTCTAAACTTGGTTTCTATGTCTTTGGTGTCAAATGACATACCTCACTTTCAGTACAGATCAAAAATCACAAGCGTTAGCAATACGATTGGTGATGAAAACTTTGCTAAGTGTTGTAATAATTAATCATTGATGGGTCAAGCAGGCTATCAAGTTTTCCCCTTTGGGACAAAAATTTAACGTGTTATTTAGTTTTGCTGTCCTGAACATAAGTCATGCAAGTTTTAAATGAAGGAAGCGTGATGTATGTATTGGAATTCGCAAGCCCAATTAACAAGGCAACCTAACGGCAAGGAATACAGAAAGGTGTTAATTGTGATATTGTTGAAACCGTCTACCTCATTGGCTAAAACATGAAAATCTACCATCACTTAACCAGGGGTCAATTTAATAAAACTTTTACAAGTGTAAATTACAAGTGTAGCCATTGTTTCAGAGGTTGAAAACAATAGCTACGCTTGTAAATTACATGTGTAAAATTTTTATTGAATTGACCACAGGTAGTGCATTTATTTCTGCCCAGTTTACAAATTGGTTCTCTTTTAGTGAAAACTATTCCGAGTTTTCATGCAACCAAAATTCTGGGGAACATGTAAAATTAGAAGCCTTTCTTGGCCATTGTTTTGGAGTTTTACGGTTGGATGAAATCTTGTAGCATAAAAGAAACATCACTTTAAAAAAAGTTTCAGTACATTTTATTTAAAAAACATGTTGTCCATGTGTTGATGTATTCTCAGTAGGGGGAAGCGAAATGCCGCGGAACAATAGAACATTGCCTAGTTCTTACACGCATTGTTACTTAACCAACAGAAATGTGAATGAATACTGATTTGATTTACATCTGATTCAATTCTCCATCGATTGTGTAACTCCAACAAAAACTAAAGTAATTGCTATCGAATATTATCAAGTATCTAAAATTCGACCTGAAGCAAATTTGATTTCATCTCACTTATTTCTTCAATATGAACAAATAACTATGTCATAATTGCTCTCGATTTTATTTTTAAGTCTCAGTTTGCATCTGATTTTGCTCTCAGTTCTATAAAATGGCCAAAATACATCGACTCAGTTTATGATCGCCCTAAAACCTGAGTATTCATCATCAAGGAAAACTACACACAAAGTCGAGAAAACTTTGCTTTCTTTGTTGATACTTTTTCTTCTTTTTTGGCGTCAACAAAAATCACAAGCGTTAGCAAGACAATTGGTGATGAAAATTTTGCTAAATATATTCGTACAAGGAATAATTCATGGGGCCTGAGTAGGCTATTTCGTTTTCAAGTTTCACCGTTTTGGAATAAAGATCTAATGTATCATTTAGTTTTAATGCTCTGGACATAAATTATGCAAGTTTTAACATCGACAGCGCGTCTTTGAAATATGACTGAATACAAAAGTTCCTAGATTGGATTTCAATGTCTACGCCTAAACCGCAACCTCAGATTTGAAGATCAGACCTTTCAAATATGAAAACATCTTTTTGACAATACAGCAAAATAAATCTTGTTTAGTTCATGTTGTTCAAAAACCGTAAGGGGGCTATTTTTTGTCATTTTCTGCAACGTGATCTAAAAGGTATAACAGACAAACAAGCTCAAAATAAATTTTCCACACGGTCGGTAAATAAAAGTTTGACCAATCGGATTTCAGTATTCTTATTTCTTCCAAAAACTTCAGCCGATAATTTCTCGGAAATGCAATTCATAAAAATCTTGGAGCACCGTGAACTATGAGTATCACCAAGACCATTTTGAAAACGAACGTTTAGCGTTTTGACTTCATGGCACGATTTCAATTAAACTCACTTCATCTCACTTCAGTCTATCTATTTATGTGAAAAAGTAAGTCTCCTGGTTCAGTTTTTTTACAGCGGCGTATTAAGGTGGCTCGACTGGGTTTTTGAGTGACGATACCGTTTAGCTTTGAGCAACTTGTGTACCAAAAACGGAAAACGTAACGGAAAATCGATTGCCACAGCTGTACTAGAGAAAGATTAAAGTTTCAGATGAGGTAAGTTTTATGGAAATCGGAGTTGCCAAAGCAACGTTATGACGTCACTCTCTGTTTTACATAATACTTACTTGTCATCAAGAGATAATTTTGGAAAACGCTCTCTGGATCTTCGACCTGACGTTTTTGTCCTAAGGTCTACAAAATTTTACAAATTTCTATGGAAGCGTTTTCGAGAAAATTTCGAGTGAAGTTTTAAGAACGTGTCCACATGAAATCCATGCAATATCAACATTTGAGTCTACATGGTACCCTCCAGAATTTGATAATATTTTGTGTACATACTGGTATTAGTCCAACTTAAAAGCCTGCCAAATATTTTTCCGAAAGTCCGAACAGTTCACGAGATACAGTGGTTCGAGTGAAATGACACACAATTTTAAGTAAAACCATGGTAAATTCGCCCGTGAAGTTTACAACTTGCTCAGAGACGATTGGGTGCAGAGATAATAATGAATCTTTGCCAATTTAAAATGAATAGTATACTTATTTAAATTAACTGAATTTGAAGAGGATGCGATGAATATATTCGAAAATATTAACGCATTCAAGAAAACCTTCAAAAATCGAGATTTTTCATGATTCGAATTTCTAGTGAAAATCGCTTAAAATATCTCGGATGCGGCCAAGTTTCTGCTCAAAATTACTCGATTTCCATAAAGTTTATTTGTTTAGGAGTTGATAGATGTGATAAAATCTGTGTGAAGCTACGTACGTATAGCCATGCGAAACAGATATTTTGTATCGGTATTTCGCTCACGATGACGGGCGAATGACAAATATAGAGGACTATGACATCTGTTGACATCTGGTAAAACATGCTACTGATTCTGGTGAAGACATTCTTGGCTCATATTATATTTGAATACACAATATTAGGTTTATAAAATGTACCTGACGAAATAAATATAATTTGGAGTGCTAATAAAAGTGCACTTACCAAGCCATGTATGTGGGAAACTACCGGCCGGTCGCTGACTTTATACACAAAACCGTATGCAACATTTGAGAATGATGGCTGCGGCTGCAAACTGCTCAGAGATTCTTCAAGACTCACACTGGCCACTTGTTTGGATGATCAATCGTTTAAATAGATAAGATATCCCAGCTAATAAAAAATGCTTTTCATATCGAGAACGATCGGTACATCCGCCATCTTTATTTTGACAATTTTTGTATCACAGGGTACCCAAGGTATCAGGGTATTATTATCAGAGGATTGCCGCTGGCATGGAACTTTTAGGCATACAGCAAGTAAACTAAATGCAATGCAAATAGTAACTAAATAAAAGAAAGAAAAGAAAGAAAGAAAAAAAGAAAGGCCAAAGCAGAGACCTTATATTGTATAAAGTTTGCATTTTATCTGTTGCAAAATTTATTTTCCTTTCTTTCAACTTTTAGCCCCCAAAATACACCTCAGACCAAGATTTTAACCCCCAAGGGCCAGGGACGTACCATTATTTTTCTGGTGGTGGTGGTGGTGTTGGTGAGGCAGGGGGGAGGGAGGGGAAATTTTTTTTTTTAATGCAAACAATTCATTTGTTCTTTATACAGCTACAAACAATTTAGTTTGGGGTTTGCAAGCAATTTTTTTCGGTTGATCGCGCTTGCAAACAATTTACTTCCGTCGGTGTTTGCGGCTAAGTATGACATAGATTCGACTGGCACTCGCTGCAAGGACTTTTCGAAAGGAAAATTGTATGAGAAATGTCGCCTTATAATTTGTTGCATAAAAGCCTAAAACTAAATTTATTGGGATGACTACCGGTTTAGAAAAGCACTAACATTCAAATTTCACAGTATTTTACCTGTGTATCACTAGTTGTCTCATCGGAGCGGCGCACAGTCTCGCTATAATTAGATAAAAATTTCCTACATATCCCTAGAAAACCAAAAAAAACTATTTTAACTCGAAGCATGATAAAACTTATATTTCATCTCATTCTGTGTTCATTTTCAAATGTAGCCGATATTCTGACACAACATTATTACAATGGAGAGGGGTGAATAGGTTCGCGGATCGGCAGATTTGGCCTTGAAAAGCGCACGGATTGACGATTTTAGCGATAAATTAAGCGGATTCGGGGATTTGAAAATTACCGTGGATCGAGGATCAGCCGAAAATTTTGGCCCGGTTTCCGGACTTTGTCCATCTAGAAGTTCGGATTGTGGATCTGATCATTAATTTTTTGTCGGCGTTGGACGGTATGTTGGTGTTTTGTCGACTGCCTTTTCAGTTTCACCAGCAAAGGCAGAAAACTTCGAGTAAAATCTACTAGTACTGCACAATAAAAACAAAATAAATAAATATATATACCCGTGTGCGGTATATTTATACTGCGAAACTTTTTAAGTAATGCGGACCCGGATTTGAACGAAAATAACGTCGGATCGACGGATCGGGCCAAAAAGTAGCTTTGCATACCCCAATTCACCCCCTCACAATGAGTTATTTTGTCCAGTCTCACAAAGTTCACCGAAGTGTAAGTATATTTTTCTCGACATCTACCTGGATATCCCTCTGTGCGGTTTCTGTTTGCTCTGATGCTCAGGATATTTACAAACTTTACTTTGCCGCCATCCCAAGCCAAATTCGTTCCTATGCTCGGGACAAATCGTGAGATCTTCTCCGCACTCGTCGAACAATCCAACGCGGGTCAAACATAATTTACTGTCTTCCTCGACTCCTTTCCGTGAGGTTTTGAAACAACCACAAGTGCTCTTTTGTGCTACTAGAAAAATCCTTTACAATAAATATAGATCCAGCGCTCTTGTTTCGAGCAAATATTGCTGAAAAGAACAAACACATTTAAAATCGCCCATCTTTACGAAATGTCTGCTGGTATGTTTATGCGTGGGAAAGCGTGGGAAATGTTCTTGGTGTCTAGTGCGTGTCACGCAATCCTCTCAGCGCGTTATCAAAATAATGCTGGCGGAAAACAAAACTAGTCTAAATATATTAAATTTGTATTTTTGATATACTTGATCTTTACTTTGCTTTTACTGTAAACAAATAAGTAGTTTTCTTACTTTTTCATCTGTAACCGAGGCAGTCTAAAAGGGCCTAAAAGTTGCAGTGCGATAAAAAAAGCATTAAAATAAAAAGCGGCCGGACTTCCCATATGATTTTTAGAATGAAACATCAAAATGGGTTTTCAAAATACTCCTAAAGATCTTCTCGAAGTTTTCCTTGCATTATGGAGACTTATGAACAAACGGACGCGTTGTCTCTGTATTACGATATTCTGGCACGTGTCACGTGACCCTCCCAGGTACGCCGGATTGCCGTATTTCAAGGGCAAATTCGTCATCTAAAATGTAAACTTCACACACTTTTATTTTTGTAATTGCTTAGATCATCAATTGTTCAAGCTGGAAAAAACATTGAAATGAATCAAAACATGGCCGCTTGTTTGCTTTTGCCCGCTATTTTAGGGGTATTTTCCGTTATTTCGCAAAATGGTGAAAATTGTCAAGTTTGATTGATGGCTCACAAATATAAAAACGGGACAATCATATATTTTTATGTTTGTACATAAAGATCCAGGTTTCTACTTTCACTTAGCGGAATATTTTTTGTCGGCTTGAGATTTTGGAGAAACACGCACATCATGAATTCGCTGCATTTTTGGCACGGATTTTTGCACATTTTTTAACAAAAACTTTAAACTCGTATAACTCTCTTAAAAATTAGTATCTGGATAAACCGTTTGGCCTAGATTGTAGGTTCGTTGTGGGTAACAAGTGAGCCAAATTTGAGCGAAATCGGTTGGGGGTCGTGTAGACTCGTCTGCATGGTCCTCAGGTGGACACGTTCTTAAGGTGTTAAATTACAACAAAAACAAAACAATTTTGAAATGTAATTAAAACTTATGTCTACAAGGCTTGATGAAATAATATTTTGGTCTTAAATGAAATTTATACCATCCAAATACCTTGAGTGAAAATCTCTGCGAAATTGTCCATTTGAATTTTATAAACGTTGGCTTGAATATGAACTGGTCTGGAGTGTTATTTAGCGTTTTTTATCAAAAATTGACCCTACACTCATTAAAATGGTCACGAATTTAAATGGGATTGATAAATTTTGTTAAAACTTAGTCCTCATAAAGATTAATTAATATTCAATACAACTGCCAAGTTTCAAATTCATTGAAACGTTCTAAGGCTGTCAATTTACAGCCTCAACGTAGGAAAATATTGAGCTGATTTTCACGAAAGTAGTTTGTTGCTCTAATTATGCGTCTCCATTGTCTCGAATCGCCAGGCAATTGTAAATTTCAGTACATAATTAATTCATTGCTTTGTTTTAAGTGTTACATGAATTCATGATGTACTGAAAGCTACAATTCCACGGAGATTTGATACAATGGAGATGCATAATGAAACAACAAGCCACTAGCGCGAAAATCAGCTCAATATTTTCCTGAGTTGGCGCTAAAAATTGACAGCCTTAGAATATTTCAATGAATTTGAAACTTGGGAGATTGTATTAAACATTAATTAATCTTCATGAGGACTAAGTTTTAAAAAAATTCATCAATCGCTTTTTAATTCGTGACAATTTTAATAAGTGTAGGGTCAATTTTTGATATAAAAGCAAAATAACACTCCAGGCCAGTTCATATTCAAGCCAATATTTCTGAAATTCAAACGGAGCGATTTCCTTGAGATTTTCACCTAAGGTATTTGGATGGTATAAAATTCATTTAAGACCAAAATATTATTTCATCAAGCCTTGTAGACATAAGTTTTAATAACATTTCAAAATTGTTTTGTTTTTGTTGTATTTTAATACCTTAAAACTTCACTCGAAATTTTCTCGAAAACGCTTCCATAGAAATTTGTAAAATTTTGTAGACCTTAGGACAAGTACGTCCGGTCGAAGTTTCCAAAATTATCTCTTGATGACAAGTAATTCGGTATTATGTAAAACAGAGAGTGACGTCATAACGTTGCTATGGGAGCTCCGATTTCCATAAAACTTACCTCATCTGAAACTTTAATCTTTCTCTAGTATAGCTGTGGCAATCGATTTTCCGTTGTATCGTTTGTGGTGGTACACAAGCTTCTTAAAGCTAAACGGTATCGCCACTCAAAAACCCAGTCGAGCCACCTTAAGTGGTCAAACTAAGAACGTATCACCATTGAAAGCTATTGGAAACTTCAATCGAGCCACCTTAAGTTTTCGCGTGATTGCACAATTTAACTTAGGCGAAACAATAGAAGTCAGCCCTTCGTTTAGCTATCCTGACTCATTACCAACGCAGAATTTTAGCACTTCAATTGTTTAAAACGCTGAAAACAGCAGACAAGTATCAAGGGCATCAAAACTACATGATTTACAGCATTTTTGCTTCAAAAAGATCAAACTTCAAAAACTCGTTGTCCATTTACAGCACGACTACGGTAAGTAAAATAAACTGATGACCTATACGTTTAGTATGTTTTCTAGCGCTATTTTGTAGGAAAAGCTCTCAAAAACTAACGATGGAAAAAGTAGAGTTTTATCAAGAATCGCTCAAGAAAAGTCCTTAGATCAAATCCTTTTCTAGTTTTGTTTTTGTGATCTGTATAACTGTTCAATTTAATTGTAATTATCTACGTTTCCCAAACCAGACATTAGGATTTCAAAAACTTAGCTACAGAGACGACAAGAGAACATAGATCCTTCAGATATGTTGATTGTTTTTAACACCCTTTTTGCTCCCAAAAAGCCGAAGTTCAAAAGGCATTTTGTTTCTGTCGTTGAAAGCAAATTCACGATGAACAATCATTTTCTTGGATTTAAAAGATTACGTTGAAAATCAGATGTTGTTTGCATCGAAGAAGTCTATATTCTCTTGTTGAACAACTAATCGATCGATGATGCAAAGCTATGAATTAGTAAGGTGGCACTGTCAATCGTAAACATCGAGAAAAATTTCTTCTTACAATTACTTTTATATCTTTGCTATCCTAGGTTGTCAAATAATTTAAACAACTTTCTAAAAATTTGATCAGTATATCTGTGAATAGACTTAATTTGTTTGTTTCCAGCGGTAATTTGCAAAATGGAATGTTAAATTTCCAGCTAGTGCCACCTTAATAATATCACCTCCTTGCGCCAACTGACAGTGTTACTATGGTAACCAAGGGCACTGATGGAAGGAGACCTTGAGCGATCACGAGCTATTGGATACGATTATTTTGACTCAATAACTGTAGATAGTTCACGGTGGAGTAATATCTTTGAGCGAGTTGCTTGCATTGCAGTACTCAGTCCTAAGACTTTCTTTTTCTTCAGTTGTCTGTCGAGTGTGATCGTCCGGGTAGGTGTAGTTTTGTAAAGAACTGTCATTTCGACAACCTGAGCGGAAGTCATTTTCGGAACCATTTGAATTGTAAACCGTCAGTTGATGATATTAATGTGTTATAGTTTGATGTTATTGGCTGTTAAGACTCTAGTCATTGATTGGTGCGTTTCGATCGGTGCATTGTTAGTGTCATTTTTATCGGTCTATTGTTTGTCTGTTCTGTTGAAAAGTCGTTTGTAGTAGTCTACTGTGGGTAACACATTCAACAGTCTCAGTCAATAATGTGATTGCTGACGTCGTCCGTTTGTGGTCAGTCAGTCGTATGTTCAATTTCTGCCAGTCGCAACATTTGATCTCAGTGTATACTGCTCCTTGTCTTTCGCCAAGTTTCTGAGTGACACGAATGTTGTGAGGTTGTAGTCTCAGAAGTGCCCTTAATGTAGGCCGGTCATTTGTCGCTGTAGTAACAGGTTTCGCGTTCGTTGTCAAGGTACCTGGTTGCGCTCGTCTCGCCAAGGTTTTATTGATGGAAAAATACTACTTCACCTTAAACAATCTGCACTAATTGATTCAAAATGTACGTATTGCTATAGCTTATGATCAGTTAACAAAGACTGAAATCGTCTGTTCTTTTGATGAATCATAAAATTTACAGAACTAAGCGATCCTCAACGTCACTAGAACTGTATCAGATCTTAAGATTCAGTGCCTTTTGGAAACCAGGTTTAAAATAGTGGCTGATCAAAAAAAATCTCGTTAAAATATGTTTCCTACGCTTTACCAGCTTCGTGAGGTCCTTTATTTAAACCCTTTCACTCCCAGAGTCAATAATGGAGACAAATAATTTAGCTCTAACTTTTCAGTCTGTGCATGAGCAGTACGTATTATTACTTTACTGTTGTAGAAGGTGGTTCTAACTTTTGAGTCTGTGGATGAAATCCTAAAGTGTGACCATTCAAATGAAAGCTATTGAGCAGCACTTTCCTGTGGTACTGTTTATTATGCAGTACAAGGTGGTTCTAACTTTTGAGTCTGCGGATGAAATCCTAAAGTGTGACCATTCAAATGAAAGCTATTGAGCAGTACTTTCCTGTGGTACTGTTTATTATGCTGTACAAGGTGGTTCTAACTTTTGAGTCTGCGGATGAAATCCTAAAGTGTGAACATTCAAATGAAAGCTAGTAAGAAACACTTTCCTGTGGTGCTGTTTATTATACTGTACAAGGTGGTTCTAACTTTTGAGTCTGCGGATGAAATCCTGAAGTGTGAACATTCAAATGAAAGCTATTGAGCAGCACTTTCCTGTGGTACTGTTTATTATGCTGTACAAGGTGGTTCTAACTTTTGACTCTGTGGATGAAATCCTAAAGTGTGACCATTCAAATGAAAGCTACTGAGCAGTACTTTCTTGTGATACTGTTTATTATACTGTACAAGGTGGTTCTAACTTTTGACTCTGTGGATAAAATCCTAAAGTGTGAACATTCAAATCAAAGCTATAAAGAAACACTTTCCTGTTGTACTGTTTATTACGCTGTACAAGGTGGTTCTAACGTTTGAGTCTGTGGATGAAACCCTAAAGTGTGACTATTCAAATGAAAGCTACAGAGCAGTACGTTCTTGTGGTATTCAGGTTTATTATGCTGTACAACGTGGTTCTGATTTTTAACTCTGTGGGCAAAATCATAAAGTGTGACCATTCTAATGAAACCTCTTTGGAAGTACTTATGCATGGGATTTTGATATTTGGGAGTTAATTAGTTTATAGTCCATTTTCCAGCCAATTGATAAATCTGCTACTGATGTGTAACGTTCCCTCAGAAACTATCAGTAAACTTAGAAAATTTTGTCAGCCACCATTTTATTGCAATAATATATTTTTCAAAGTTCTTATCTTTGTAGCGTTTCCTCCTGATTGAGTGATTCCATTATCTTGTTAATTGTTTTCCTCCTCTTTTCCACACCACTGTGTTAGTAATCCTGAAACAGAAATAAACAGAGTCATTGGTGAGGACATGTTCATTTGCTTTCTAGTTTTTGTACAAGATAGCAATCTTTAAATCGTTTTCAACGTGTAAATTTCAATTCCTTGCATTTTTGTCACTGTGACCGCCAAAGAAGACAAAGAGAAAATTTTATACGCTTTGGGATAATGTTTTATGTACGCGGCCGCCTTCGCAAAGTTGCATTGCATTCGTTGCTTCTTGGATAAATTCCAAGAAGCAACGAAGCCAAACCATTCTCCTAATCTTTCCTACATTTGTATCAACGCAAAACCTTTATTTCACTGCTTATTCCAGCTTCAAAGCAAGCGGGCTGCCGCTTTATTTACAATGCGAATTAAACAAAGCAATTCAAACTATGGCGACGCTCAAAATACACGTGGTAATTCTTTCGAGCAACAATTTGAAAATTCTTTAGTTGACGACACAAAATTTAAACAAAATTGTGTGAAACCAGTGCTTACCTTCAGTTGTACTCGTTTTAAATACTTCTTTCCTTGCCTCGTTTCTTCTTTTTAACTTGTGCACTGACTTCTCCCTATGAAGCAAAAGGAAAATTATTTCAGTTTTCGTGACAAAATTCTAACAATATTCTGTAAAACCAACGCCCTTTGTTCCACTCGTAGCCTAATAGATTAACTTCTTTTCTATGGAACCATTGCTCACCTTCGGTTGTACTCGTTTGAAGATGTCTTTCCTTGCTTCAGCTATTCCTTTTCCTTCGTACTTCTTCAGACAAGGACTGCCACATCCTTACATCTCGGCGTCCTCTCTCAACTACGACCTTGCTTAGTTTGTGACACGTTCTGCAATTTTACATGAATATGGATTAAAATTGAGAAGCCAATCGCTGACAAGCACGCTACAGATTTAACGCGATTCTATTGTTCACGCTTTTTCAGCAAGCGAATCCAGAAACGCGAAAAAAGAAAGGTTTCTCGCACACTAACTGCGTTGATACTCCACCTTCGTTACTTTTTATAGGCTGAAAAGCGAGGGAAAAAATAAAAAGAGACAGACATGGTTAAGAACGATCGTTAAGTCATTAAATGAAAATATATTTATACTTTGAGACTACGTTGTAATGGAAAGCACGCGAATTCTTTTTATGTGCGAGCGATTTTATGACTTTAATGCGTTTGTTTAGTTGTGTCTTCTAAGCGTTATAAACCGTCGAAAGAAACAAAAAGAATCAAAGGCTCCTAAGAGCCAACTGCTAACGCGTAACGCAATATTGCGGTAAGCTTATGTTTTCACACTGACACGGTTCGATATTTTTTTGAAAAACATTCTGACGAACACACACACACAAAAGTACATCGCTTTCATAATGTCCAGTCCGAAGAAAAAAGAAAAGAAAAAAAGCCCTGAGTGAGACTTGAACTCGGGCCTCTGACTGACCAAACAAGACCATCGCGAAAAACATACTTAGATAAGACTAAATTTTGTTATTGTAAGGTAGATACATATCAAAACGCGTGCCTCGGTTGAAAAATCCTTTTAGATCCATTTTAATGTCGCATAAAGACTCCAAATGCGAAAGGTCTTTAAGCTTATTGATGTTTATATTCGTTTACAGCAAATTAGTTATTGTTATCACTGGATTCACGTTGTTCTCAGTTACGAAACGCATTCGTAACAAAGCATTACGTAATTTTTTTTAGTTTACAGCTCAGTGATAGAACGAGTGAGCGGTAACGCAATATTGGGCCCGTTTTTTTTTTTGGAAATTAAATGTGACGACTTTTGTCGAACGCAAACAAACAAAAAAACTCAATAATTTTCAGTTCGAAAAAACAGAATAAAAGAAAAAAAATTCCGTCCTTACGAACATCGAACTCACGTCCTTCGGCTCAACTGTCTGATCGCTTACACACTACACCACCTAAGATTTAACTAATTACTAAAGTCAAATTTTGCTATTTTAACGTAGATATGCGAAAAAAGTTTACATCTGAGTGATGGAACGAGCGAGCGAGTGAGTGAATGAGCTATGAGTGAATAAGCCGCCGTTACCGATAACCCGTTCATTACGCTTGCGCGTATTCACGGGTTAAAAACACGGAAATGAAGACCGTGATCTGTGTTTTATGAAGAAAACGTATTTTTAACAGAACTGGTTTGATAATTGTTCTAATATCTAACGTCTAATAAAAAGCAAATCTAATAGTTCTCTTCACATTGTATGCTGGCCATGTAGTTCTTTATCATCACCGGCCTTGCTCAGGCCCCGGCTACATGTACGACGTAAACTAATATAAAAAATGTTGAGGTTATGGTACCCTTCTCAAGCAGTCTATGGCCTGGGTTTAAAGTGTGTTCGGAAAATATGGTTGACACTTAATATCTTCACCAAGAAAACCTAGATCAAAATGAAATTTTCCCTAAATGTTAATCTTGATGTTTTCTTTTGCCTTAACGCAAAAGTTTAGTCACGTGACATGTCACGTGATCAAAATGTTAAAATAACGTAAATCGGCGATTTGGTAGCGAATTTTCTTTGTATAGTTAAATAAATTAGCTTTTCCGATGGAGGTTTAACATATTTAACCTTCTACGTTTGGAATGATTGTCCTCAAGTCTTTAAATTACAGTTTAATATAAATAATTATAGGTTGAATTTTGGACTGAAAATGACCTTTGTCCTCATAATTTTTTTTAGAGCTTAACGGACACTCATTCCAAACGTGAAGGGCTGGATATATTTAATCTGCATCAGAAAAGCATTTTTATTTATTGTTTTCTCTTAAACCCGTCACCAATTCGTCAAATATTTGCTATTTTAAGAAAAATGGCCACGTGACATGTCACGTGACCTATGCCAAAGCTTATTATACTTAAAAATGTTAAGGACGATAATATCTTTCTATGTGCCAAATTTCGATTCAGTTCCGTTCCGTTTGTAAAAGTTATTACGAATAAACCGTTTTTTTCCTGGTCAAAGCCCTTGACTGAGTGATTCAAGCAAAATATGTATCACGTGACAAAATATATCCTGATTCTTGGAGTATTTTAGCAGCCTTCTGTCATTCAGGGGTTTCCACTCGCCGCCATTTTGAATACGGAGAGGAAGTCCTGGGGACGAGTTACTGTCCCTGAGTATACGCACACGCATAAGTGCGGACGGAAAACCCTCCCTGAAAACGCGTTATAAAAATTTTTGTTGACAAATAAAATTATCGATCACGCATGTGTGTGGATGGGGTCTTATAAGTTATTAATAATTCGTGAACTTTACTCTTAAGGGCTGGTTCCCACTCAGCGACGTAATCGGGAGAAGCGAAGTCGTAGTTGGAAGCGTAAGGTGTAAGGAGCCTTACGTTCTTGTATAAATTAAAAAAAAAAAACGCTTACGTCGCTTACGCCAGTTATATCAGTTATATCAGGTTATATCAGGAGCCCATTACCCGGAGCGTGCAACTACCATAAATTCGTGCAACGGCGTTTTTACAAGTAGGTTTATTTTTAGATAAGCCTTTTCCGCGAATTGGTTTCGGAAAGCCAATCACAAGCAATTACATAATTAATAACTATTCACATGTTCACATTCCTGTGTGGTGAATGTCTGATTTCCAGTCGCTATGTGAATATGTGAATAGTTATTAATTATGCAATTGCTTGTGATTGGTTTTCCGAAACCAATTCACGGGAAAGGCTTATCTAAAAATAAACCTACTTATAAAAACGCCGTTTCACAGGTGCATTATGGAAGTTGCACGCAAGGTTGGGACTGGTCAGCCGAAATATTGGTTGAACAGGTCAGCTGCCATTATATATTTTTTATATGTTCTAGAACTACCAATGTGGTAGTAGAGGGAAGAAATAGCAAAAATATTCACAACATCGCAAATTTTTGCACTAGAAAAAGCGCAAAGAGATGGAAGCCTGAATTTTCAAAAGAGTACGACAAGCTGAAAGTTCATATCACCCCTCCCTCCCTCAACTCAGTCTAAATTAACACACACTTTTTTATTTCTCTGTTTTCTGTTTATTTAGTTTTCAGTTCGAGGATGTAAAACATCTGCATGTCCAATACCTCAATTTTTTTTCCAAAATGAAAACCACCTCTGCTACACGTTTATAATTCATAACACGTTTTCAGTGTTGAATATCTTGATGAAACACGCTCTCCGTTTAATATATTACATGGAAATACAGTTCCTTCCACTAAGAAACACTGAATTTCATTTACACTACAAAGATCGTCACTAAGTTATGAGGATCTATGAAATGCTACGTTTAAGTATGCAGTCTCTAATTTCTCTTTGAGATAATCGAGCGAGCGAAACACACGAGCTTTCATAAAAATCTTCGGAAAATCATCGAGAATTTTCGGAACACCTTTGATAACGAAGAAAATTGTGTGATGAATATGTTAGAGACCTAATATTTTTTCACCTTTGGACTAAAGTTTTTTGGCCAGGTAAGGAGAGGGAGGGGGGGGGGGGGGGGGGGGGCTCCCTAGATCCACACTATTCACCGGCACTGACACTGTTTTAGTATCTACCAAACCAGTAGATAGCCAGCCCAAAATATTTACTTTATTACTAATGAATAAGGAAAACACGCGCGTGAAATCCAGAACAATAACATGAAGTGAATAAAAATAGATACCGAGTTTGAGAGTGCCAATCGGAGCGCGCGAAAACACCATCCGCTGGTTTGGTATAAACTGTTTAGACACGACAAAGTTTAAAGTTAAACAATTTGTGTGGTCGTGCAAAATGGAAAAATACCAGAAGCACCTAACTGATAATTGTTTTTATCATATGACCTGTACGGCTCTGCGAGCCTTTTCTTTGCAAAAACATTGATGAAAGTCCTGTATAAGGACCACATGTGATGACGTGGCGGGCCGGAAAAGCCGTCCTGCCCTGCGAGGATCGCGTACGGCCCCGTTAAGACGGTGCGAACTGAAAGTGCTACTACAGTCAAATCCTCGACTACCTTTCATTTTCGGTATATCGGTAGTTAGCTTCTTAAAGTACAAGTCATTCAAAGTTTCTTTTGATATGATGAAGAAAAGTGATTTTTTTGCGCTCGAACTCTGTGCAATTCAACCGCCATCGAAGCGCCATGTTCCTGCTGCCTGCATGGTTACCAATTGCAGGTGAATCCACACAAGTGCTATGAATCACTCTCCGAGAAACTAGAGAACGTTTTTGAGTCTTTATTTGATTTTTAAGGTGACTCGACCCAGCACGCGTGCAATGACCACGCTTGGCTGACTTCCGAATGCTCACCGAGATATGGTAATTAGTATGAAAAAATAGAAGGGATTCCCGTCACATGACGTCTGCAGCCAGGAGTGTACATCATGCCGAGAATTGATTAAAAATCATGAGTTAAACCTCTATGTATCACGCGATCGCCTGTCTCAGGCCGTACCAAAATTACCATACCATATCTCGGTGAGCATTCGGAAGTCAGCCAAGCGTGGTCATTGCACGCGTGCTGAACAAGAATGCTGTATAATGACAGACAAGAAACAATGGACAACTCCCAAAGCACAAACTCAGCCAAAACGCTAAAAATCTTCAATGTTTACTCAAGTTTGGGCTTATAGAAGATAATGTCACAGTTTTTCAATGACCATGAAATTCAGAATCCGGGCAGTTAGTTAATCAATTGTGGCCCTGAAAAATTTGAAGGAAAAAGAAACTACGAATTTTTAAGAAAATGCTTTTTTCGTGAGAAGGACTCTTAAATGCTGACAAACGTCAACAAATCGCTAAAACTATAATTTCTATACGTTTCCTTTGCTCAAAATCGCGCGCATTTACAAGACCCTAAAGCTTTTTGCTGACTTGCAAGGACTCATCTGTTATAACGATCCCCAAAATAAAGGGATAAGTCTCATAGTTCATTAGATATAATCGTGTAAAGTTTGCTTATCATTTTCGCTTAAATTATGACCTAAATTTGGAAACCACTGAATTTCTCGAATTGGGTCTTTGCGATGTTGGTGAAATTCTCGGCTCAGCGCAAGGCACTAATGCGCACTATGTGTAGCCGAGAGATTTCCACGAAAAAATGCCGGTAACAGCAGATTTTCGACTCAGACCTCAAAGGGGCGTGGCATTATAACCACGTGACATTTACTCCGATCGCCAAATATTTTATATTATGTTGTAGATTGATCTATATGTTATCCATTCTATGTGTTAGACTTACGATAAAAGTAAAGGTGGGGATACCAGAGAGCTTCAAAGTAGGATGGTACCCCCCCAAAAAAACTGGGTCGAGTCACCTTAAGCAATGGGAAGCGTGTTTTGCATTGGTGCTATGAGCTTTCACTTGCAAACTAAAGTGAGAAATCAGTGAGAAAATGACGTCACGACTCGAAAATACTACTTTTCTAAGCTTAATATTTTTCCTTTGCGGAGCCCAAACTTTATTTCAGTGGCCCAGATAGGTTTCTCCACCTTCATTATTCGACTCTGACGTCATTTTACCTTATAGGGGAAAGAGAACATACAAAATATTCGAGCGTATTACACAGTAGATTGCCGTATTACACCATAGCATCCCGACTTCAAGGCACAAGCTATTCTAATAAATTTCAGTCGAATGATAAATCCCTTATTCGATGGTTTAACAGATAATTCGTGCGGACATTTTAATCATTGCACTCATTTTTGTCTCGCCCCTTCAGGGCTCGAAAAAAATACTACGCAACTCGTAAAATATCCGCTCCAAAGTTCGAACCAATCATAACTCGGATAAAAATATGCAACAGCTGCGCTAAACGCGGAGCAACATAAAACTACAATGTAGGAACAGCGAAGGAAAATAGGCCATTTGCACGATGACGTCATATGACTACAACTACCAGAATCCTTCAGTGTTTTGTTTTGTAGTGCAAATTAGGGCTATTGTTATTTAAACCGCACTGGGATTACAAAATTTAAATTTTAAAAAGAAAGGAAAAAGGAAATGAATTCTGGTAGTTGTAGTCAAATGACGTCATCGTGTAAATTGCCTATTGTCGCAATTTTTAAAATTAAGTCAAGAACTTGCTTCGCACGAATTTCTACAAAACCAATTGCAGCTAATTTGAAAGCAAATGGAAAATCAACGCACACGTTACTCAGGCCAAAGACGCTAGGAATAAGTAACACAATACTTATCAATGATCTCCTAAATTACCCCCTTTTATTCTTCATATTTTTTACTTTAAAAAAAATAAAGCTCTCCTTACTGTTACATCCATAATTAAATTAGTATTGAAAAGTGCGCTAATGATGGATTTATTTATATCTCAAGATAATTTACTTTAATAAAAAATAATGAAAACATGAAATAGCAAAAAAGCTATCATTTTTATAATCGGAAAAAATAGAAAAATTCCTAAATCCCATTAAAAAAAATCACAACAAAACATCGTAACTGTATGGACTTTTTCTACGAGGATACCACTCAACAGTCACACACGACAAAGTGGTGGCCCATGATTTCAGATCAAACTGTAGTTTAGATAAAGTCAGATTAATACCTGTACAAATGTGCCTTTGGTAAACTATCGCCATTAAATAGGGCACAATGGCCATGTTGGTAGTGGGCATTACTCCTAGATCTACCAGAATACATAGTGATCCCAAGTGTTAGCAGCCATGGACAGCTGTTTGGGGGGCCTCATTAGCATGGCATAGCTACTACTTCGTACTTTAGCTCAGGGATCCCAGATCCCAGTGTAGTTTAGACATGTTAGTAAAGGAAGGAAAAACGGAATATTTGGTTAAAAAAACAGTGAGTAGGGACGAACCAATAACAAACTCAACGGTTACACATATAGATCAGTTTTCATTCTAGTGTCGTAAAACCAAAACCAAAGTAATCACTCTCGCCAATTACAACAGACGCAGACAATCCAATGAAACAAGGAGGACGCGAAGCAAATACATCAAGGTGGTGCCAAGAGCGGGAAAACGCGTGCGAGTACGTCACGATTTGTTTTGGTTTTATTTCTGATTGGTTGAAAAAGTGGGGCGAGATTTTCTAGCCAATCACAAAGGGTAACAATACTTCCACGCACGGCAACACTCAATAGGCCATTTGCACGATGGCGTCATTTGACTACATACCAGAATTCATTTCGTTTTTCCTTTCTTATTTAAATTTTGTAATCCCAATCCAAGTTACGTACAAAAAGGAAAAGGCAGACGAAGCTGCGTTGCTTCTGTGCATGTTAATAGTACCTATACGAAACCGGGTGAGGTCACCGTAGAAAAGTGTAAAAACCCGGCTCGTGTTGTGAGGCGGCAGTTTGGCTCTTGTTTTAAAGTTAAGCAATTTCTCAAAGAAACACAGATCAGACACATCTCATGATCTGTTTGTTGCGTGGTTTCGCTTTTGTGGTAAACAAAACCTCTTTATCTAAATTGCAAACGCAACCATATTTTCAAGCGACTTTGCAGTTATTACCATTAGAGTAGATTTCAAGGTTTTTTAATGATGGTCCCGGTGTGTGCTCATCTGGAACCCACACTTGACATTCACAGATCCCATTTAATTGTTCTCCTTTGTCTTCTTTTTCAGACTGCTCATATTCCACACATTTCATCCCTTTACGCTTCGAAGCTTCGTATTCCTTGGCAGACGAAGCTGGCATTTTGACACGGTAAGTTTTGTCAAACGAAGATAGGTCAGCTTTTAGTCCTCGCTCACTGCTACTGCGTAAAATGGAAATGGGATGGAACTGCCGACCCCAGAGGATTTCCTCCGCCAAATACGAAGCTCTGGCCTGGGTAACCATGCCTGTGTTCTCGACAGTACCCTCTAACACAGCCACTATTTCCATCCGGGAACACGCGAGGTCCTGAGCCCCAAGTTCGTACAGCGGACTGCGATCATCGATAAGGTGAACTATTGTCAGAGGCAACAAAAGAAATGGACTAATACGCTCACCGACCTCGATACCATGTTCAGTGCTAACCGGAAGTTCTTGCTGGGAGAACAGAATCTCTTGCCCTGTCTCAGTGGTGCGAAATCGGAAGCAATGAACGGATATTGACACGTCTAGTAATTGGCTTTTACGTGCATCGCCGACACGAAACATGAAAGACAAGAATCCATCGGAAGGTGCGATGACAGCTTGCTTCGAGAACATCACCGTTTGGGCCCTAGGACGAGGGCGGGAAAGTTTGGCGAAAATGAGCCCCAAGAGTGATGTCGACAACATAAATCCCGTGAGGGACTGAAGCAGAAGAAATATCACTGCCTCGGGGCATTCTGGGGTGATCTGTGTTTAGAAAAAAAGGATTATTGTGTTAAACCCTGGGCAATAACCAAAAAAAAATTCCTGCACAAAAAAAATTGCCCAACTCTTCCCCCCCCCCCCACCCCTCAAAAATAAAACGGTCCATCCCTTAGGTCATGTTGAGCATGAATTATAAGGTAACACGCGCCAATACTGATAGAACTGACTAGAGATTCACCTCTCTCCCTAAGAGAAAAGGCAGAATCTTCCGACGTTTCAACAAATTTCAAATTTTAAACCAAGGTAATGTACAGTATTCTGGAATAAGAACGGTGCATGTACATATTTTAATAACAGGTCAAATCCCTGATGTCGTGATTCTGATTAAACATATGCAGCTGTTTCGAGAAAGGTTGTCGGAAAAAAGCGTAAAAGTGCACGCGACAATCCAGAAAGGTATTGTGGGTAGTCATCCACGCTATATCCTAAAAACTCATTTATCCCAATGGCCCGCCATCTAACGGACTAGGCATCACGGGTTTCATGTATTTATTTGACTTATTAAAATTCATTGATCATATCCCATATTATTTTTCAGGATTGTCGCGTGCACTTTTGCGCTTTTTTCTGACAACCGGCTTTCTCGAAACAGCTGTATCCTGAATATAACTAATAAAGATTTTTGTTGTTGTTAAAAAAAAAAGAATATTGCACCTCAGCAAGAGTTGGCAGATGTTACGGTGTAAATGTGCCTGAGCATGCCTTTTAGAGTTTTGGGGCCTTCAGCAAGGCAATGGCAACGAAAGGTTACAATACCGGTATAAGGTGGGTTTTACTAAATGTGCAAATACACTGAATAGCTCTGCATGTACGCAATGCACTTCTCGGTGTATTGCTTTGACGTTCTCTCGAAATAGGAAGTTTTTTTTTGGCGATATACACCGAATGTACCGAAACATATATCTATAGATGATAAACAGCACATTCATCAAAACTAAATTAAATTCAGTCATGAGGTGATTATGTTATAATGAATGGACTGATAGAGCCATTATTGCCTTTCTTAGGCAAACCGACTCTGGAGAGTTTTGACTCGTAGCACGAGGACATATTGACGTCATTGTTACCGATATATGTTTCACCTTTTTATTCCTTTATATATAATCATCTGGATAAAGAACTACTCAAATATGAAACAATATCGAATTGTTTTGTTTTCATTTTTGTTGTTCTATTGTAATAACACCTTCGTTCAGTTTCGTGCAATTTTAAACAAGTGATGTTTACTTCAGTTCATCTCATGTTCCTCTTTTTTCCAGACAACCAGATCTAGATGACTTTTCTGGCTACTAAACTAATCAATATAATGCTCATATTTTGGCAATAGATCCCATATCGGTTGCTTATCAAGTTGGCTTTCAAACGCATGTTTTAATTTCACAGTCCCTGTATGGATCGATGGAGCGCCTACGATCGAGAACAATTTAAGTTACCTAGCGACTTGTTTTCTCTCTGTCTGTCTCCTGGATAAAGAACTAATATCTAACAATATCACATTGTTTTTTTTTTCATTTTTGCTGTTCTATTATTATAATAATATCTTCGTTCAGTTACGTGTAATTTTAAACAAGTAATGTTTATTTCAGTTTATCTCTGTTTCCTTTTCTCCAAGCAGCCTGATTTTCTGGCTACTAAAGAAACCAATATAATGCTCATATTTTGGCAATATATTCCATATTGGTTGCTTATCAAGTTGGCTTTCAACCGCATGTTTTAATTTCAGAGTCGCTGCATCATCGATGGAGCGCCTTTGATCGAGAACAATTCAAGTTACCTCGGCTGGCGACTTGTTATCTCTCTGCCTGTGTAATCAGTTAAGGCTTTTTAAAAATCACTGAGACGGCTGCATGTATCAAGTGGAAAGCCTTGAGATTTGGTCTCGGCATTTTTTTGGCTGCCACCTAAAGTGGTTTTTATCAAAGAACCGATTTTAAAAGAACTAGGCCTAATATCGCACAAATACTCAAACTATGTATGAAGGCAACAAAAATCACAACAAATATAAAGCTTCCCGATATAAAACATCTTGCGCGTGGGAAACAGTGGGGTACATGTTTACAACAAAATGTTTGTGTCAATCGCTGTTTTTTTTTTCAAATTTTTTTAGTTCGATTTTTGTATGTTGTATGGCTTGATCCGGTAGAAATGCCACACTTGGGGATGGAGTTTGATTTTTAACTCAATGCGAAGAGATTCCTTGGAGTGAAACGCAACAAACTCCAAACCGATTTTTGGAGTAGTTCACTGCTTGTTCAAGGAAAGTGAGACCACACTTAACTCTTACTACCTCTATTTAACCGGAGCCTCTATACTAATTACATCCAGTCTGAATTTTCTGAATTTTGCTTTGTTTCTCAGGCTTTGGTAGGTGTCTGCAATTGCGAGTTTCGACTGAATAAAACGTTGCAATAAATATCTCAACTCAAGTTGAGCATAGTTCTAACTTTTGAGTCTGACTATTCAAATGAAAGCTATATTGAGCAGAACTTTCTTATAGTTCTGTAAGTTGTCTAAATATTTCTATTTAGTATATACTGAAACAGTGGATAGCATTGTTGGCGCGCTCTGATTGGCTACTGAAACTCGGAATAGCAAGTGCTATTCACCTCCCAGCAATTTGCTCGCGAAAATTGTAATCGTTACCAGGAATAAATGAGTTAAAAAGCATCATTTTCGTTATATTATCTCACTGTTTCAGTATATACTAAAACAACTATTCACCTCAGTGTAGGTGGGTAGTGGTGGATATTTACCTCGCCGCTTCGCGGCTCGGTAAATTTCCACCACTACCCACCTCCACTGAGTTGAATAGTTGTTAAATATTTTTGACTTGTTCTTTGTCGTTTTATTAAATGTGGTAACTATTATGAGTCAAAAAGCAACTTTTGAGTCTGCAGATGAAATCCTACAGTGTGCCGGAACATTCAAATAAAATTATCGAGCAGTACTATCTCGTGCTGCTCTGATTATATCGATAGTTTTCAAAATAAAACGAAGTTTGCAATTTTCCGCTTTAGTGCATCAGTGCATGACTTGGCAGTGAATGAGATAATGCCAGCCTTTTTATGAAAGGAACACCTCATGAACAAGAGCCTGCACATTGCCAAAAGAAGTAAAAGAAAGTTAATAATGTTATTTGGTTTTCATACCTGTCTTCCGCCATAGCCAATCGTAGTTTGCGATTCCACAGAGAACAAAAACGCTGACGTCCAACTGTCCACTTTCTCCACGCAAAGCACACCGCTGTCATATTTTCCCCGGAGCCAGAATATTAAGAAGTAAACGGTGCCAAAAAAGGACCAACTGAAGAGAAAACCCACTGAGTACAGCGCGCACACCCAGCGCCATTTTGCGTCGATAAAAGAGGTGAAGAAATCGGCCAAAAATCGCTCTCGCTTCTGCGGGATGTTGGAAGAGCGTAGATAAACTTTACCGTTCTTGTTGACCAAACGATTCCCTCTTGCCTCCGAGTTTCTTCTTCCTTTAGAGGGCAGATATGAAAGCTGATTAGAAGTTATGTTGAATTGAGGTCGGTCTATGTTTTTCTGCGACATTTTGTAAGTAAGTATAATAGAGTGGCAAGTTCTTCGGTAATGCACGAATACTGATTGGACTTCAACAGATGAATATGACCAACACTGACCAATGTTACTACTTTATCAATACGACGCTTGAGAGCGTTCCAATATTAACCCTTAAAATGTTGAAATACAATTTGGTCAAATTGGAAAAGGAATCAACAAGAAAATCATAACGAAAACTGCATTACAGGAACATATGGCATAATAGCTTTCATTAGAATTGTCACAGACCACACTTTGGAGCCACATTACTTGAATCAAGGTTTGGCTAAAGAGAAGACACGATATTACTGACAAGTGATCGGTAGTTTGTCACGAGATTAGTGCAGTAATAAGCCAGTTATTTTAAGCTTAACCGCAATCACAAATGATTTGCATATGTAATTCCAAACACAAAAACTAAACTGTGCGATCAAAAACAACAGAGTTGATTTACTCTGGGCACTAAGTGTTTTTCTCGACATTTCTGTCAGTGTGTGCGGTCATCAGTGATTAAACTAAATATTGAAGCGTTCGATTTCGGACAAATGGTGCAGGTCGTCAGTTTCAGCTCCTTAAATTTATCACGTAGATACTGTTATATTAGACCTGAAGCGTTGCCTTTAATGTTTTTATATAGCACATATCTACGTCGAAAGGCTATTTTAATTTGAACAGTTTCAACCGACGTGCATGCATAATGATTACTAAACAACACAGTCTTCATTAGTTCTATACTGTCTGTTCGGAAACGTAAATCTATTTACATAAACTGTGCATGTTAAACACGGAAAGTCATTTCTTGTTGGGATTGTAAACGTGGATTCGCTTTTATTATATCGCCCGTTTCGCGATATAATAAAAGAAAGAGTTAATCCATATAAAATGTGGCGCTCAACAACAGCTCATCCTAAAAGCCACCACAACATGGCCAATCACAACAGACAAAACTAACGCGATGAGCCAATCAGAACTCGAATCAAAACTGGGCATTCAACTGGTGCCAAGCGCGGGGAAATATGCAGCTGGTGTCAAGGGCGGGAAAATATGCAACTGGTGCCAAGGGCGGGAAAAAGGGCGTAAGTCAAATCACTATTGGCTTTGTTCCTGATTGGTTGAAAAAAAAAAAAACAGCATGTTTTACTGTAATTTGTTTGAGCGCAGTTCATAAGGTTTTCATCAAACCAATATATATCTTGGCAAACACAAAACCGAATTCAAAAGAAAAAAAAAACTGCTTTATCGTGTCTTTCTGTATATGTTAAAACAAACAGCCTTCAAAATGTTTTTATTTATCTCTATGTACACATTTGCATGCTTTCCGTGTTATCTTATCTAGACGACGGATAACGAACTTTCTGGGAAGGTCGGATTACTGACTCTTGGTTTCATGATGACTATATATTTAAAGACGCACTCGTGATTTCAATGCCTTAACTGTCAGTATTGAGCCAATAACTGGATCACATTAAACTAATACTGTTGATTTGTACATGTCGGCGTGTTAATTGTTGACGAAATATCAATGATGCAAAAGACATCCTCGCATCTTACTCCACCGTCGCAAAAACAAGCATGAAAACACCATGGTGTTTGGTTTAAAAAATCTCTCCAAAAAGGGAAACTGAATTTTAAGAAGAAAGCCTGCTAAAGGCCGATTTACACGGCACAACTTTGTCGCATGCGATTTTTTGTAGCGCGCGCTGCTTGCGTCAGGCGAAAATTGTATGCAACTCGCATCATATAACATTGTATGTGGCTACGATTGTCGTAGGGTTTTAAAACATGTTTCAAAATCCTACAATTTTTTTTTGTGTTGCATGCAACAGTTGTGAGCGAGTTGTAGGCTGATTTAGACGACGCGATTCGTGTCGTATGTATGGCGTGAGCAGGTTGCATGCGACAAAGCTGCAATACCAGGTTATATACTACGCGCAATTAGCAAATAAGACGACGACTTTTCTCTGAAGTATGTGAGTTTAAAGGCCCACCTTCACCCAAAAGACGTTGCGGTCGTTTGTTTTGTTTTGAAATGCTCCATTGTTCATACGCGTGATCTAATTGGTTGCACGCATTCAAGCGTGAATTTCGTGTTACATGAAATTCAGTACAGAAAGTGATCATGGCGCGCACAGCATTTTGGGTTAAAGTGGGCCCTTAAGAGACAAAGTACTTTGAACCCGAGAATTTAAGTGTGCTAATATTAAAGTTTAGTGTTTTTTATTAGTGTCTATACGTTCGTGATGTGTTTCCCATTTTCCACTTCGCTTATCGTCCACAAAAGAATGTGATTATATCACGATGAATTAAGCTCATATCTCCTTTGTCTGAGATCTCACGAAAACAAAGCAGGATAAGACTATGACCAAGAAATTCAAAACAAACCGCAACAAACAATGATCGATGCTCACTAATACTAATATGGTTTCGTTAACTGAAGTTTGACGTCTTTATCTACTCTAAGATTTTTGCATAGAATCATTAATCAGCGTGACCTTGGCCATAGAAAAGCTTGGATAATGTGTGACTCAGTTTGGAATGAAAAATAAAAACGGTTTTTCCTTTCCACCCATCTCTTTTTTTGACACGCAATACACGGCATCGAACAAAACTGTCGTGCCATCTTAAATTGTTACCCGGCAAGTTTTCGTGTGCAGTAAATGTACAACCGGGGAAACGGGGGGGGGGGGGGGGGGGGGGGGGGGGGGGGGGGGGGTTATACAAGAGTGTTTAGTTTCGAAGTGTCTAGAGTTGTAGCTTTCATAGTAACTTTAAGGGTACGAATGAGGTTTGATATTTATTATAATGCACTCTATATAAATGAAAGTTATATCGTACTGACTAAGAACATGTTCGTTAAAAACAGATTTAATTACGAATAAAAGGAGCCATTGCTATAACAAATAACAATTGCAAAGGTTATAAACACGAATTGTTTCGTGTTTATGACAAAAACCTACAGAATACTCATCACACTGTACAGGACAACAAGGGAAAATTGGTATGACATGACGATGAGTCATAGAACAACGAAAGGATTAAAGAAATATCGAGTCCGACCGAGTGCACTCGACTTATATAACAGCAAACTCGCGATTGTTGCATACAACACGTCAAACGCTTTACATTTTTCAACAGCTAGTCGACACGAAGTTTTCACTCTTGAGTCACGCGATACAGAAGGCTGTGGATGACCATTCAAATGAAAGCTATTGAGTAGTACTTTGCTGTGGTACTGTTTATTATGCTGTACAAGGTGGTTCTAACTTTTTAGTCTGGATGAAATCCTAAAGTGTGACCATTCAAATGAAAGCTACTGAGCAGTACTTTCCTGTGGTGCTGTTTATTATGCTGTACAAGGTGGTTCTAACTTTTTAGTCTGGATGAAATCCTAAAGTGTGACCATTCAAATGAAAGCTATTGAGCGGTACTTTCCTGTGGTATTGTTTATTATGCCGTACAAGGTGGTTCTAACTTTCGAGTTAGTCCTAAAGTGTGACGATTCAAATAAAAGCTACTGAGCAGAACTTTCCAGTAGTGATGTTTAGTTTGCTGTAGAAGGTGGTTCTACGTTTTGAATGAAATGATGAAATCCTTCAGTGTTACCAGTTGATTCTTGAAAAGGTTCTTATCTTTATAAATAAATAAAACCGCGTGTTACTGTAGATGAAATCTAGACTCACTGGCTATAGAGCAGTACTTTCCTCAGTGCTGTAGCTCTATTTTTCATGCTGTTCGAGGTTGGTCTAACTTTTCAGTCTGTGGATGAACTGAAGTGTGACTATCCAAATGAAAGCTACTGAGCAGTACTTTCCTGTGGTACTGTTTATTATGCTGTACAAGGTGGCTCTAACTTTTGAGTCTGTGGATGAAATCCTAAAGTGTGACCATTCAAATGAAAACTCTTCAGCAGTACTTTCCTGTGGTGCTTTCTATTATGTTGTACAAGCAGTACAAGCCCAGGCAGTACAGGGTGGTTCTAACTATCGACTCTGTAGATGAAATCCTAAAGTGTGACCATTCAAATGAAAGCTACTGAGCAGAACGTTCCTTTGGCGCTGTTTATTACAAAGGTGGTTCTAAGTTTTGAGTCTGTGGATGAAATCCTGAAGTGGGATAATTCAAATGAGAGCTATATATTGCGTTTTGAGTCTGTGCATTAATTCCTTACCTGCGTCCATTCAACTGAATAAACGCTTCAGAGCATGGTGCTTTTTGTATGGTGATGTTTATAGTTTTTCAAAACAATAATAATAATAACATCAACAACAACAACAACAACAACAACAGAATTTGCACCTTTTTTCTATCATTTGACATTTAAAACTTTCAAATGATCGGATCTGTGTGTGATTTTGGCATGTCGCGAAATACAAAAGCCATACCGTGTAAGTTGGCCCTTGATGACTCGCATTAATCATGAATAATGCACGTTTTAATAGTTGAAAATTCCAGAAGAACCAAGTCACGATAATTATTGAGCAAGCTGTTCCGTTCAACTGCTTACATTTGGAGGCTTCTAATCCCAAATTGCGGTAAAACGTAGATAAATTGGGTCTCATGATTAAACACACGCGAAATAAATAATATATTGTAAGAATGAATTTGCGTGAGTGTTAATGGTTAATCGGTCGGTTCAGTGGAAATTGAAATAAGAACGAAAAGGGGAAAATAAACGAGTAAGGAAAGACAATCTGAATAAACGAAAAAGTATGCGCAGTATTCAATAAGAGCTTTTTTCTTTTTAATTTGACATTTTCTTGTTCGTTCTGAGGGTCCGGTATAATTATTATTATTGTTTCAAATGATATGCGCTTATCTACCAATACATACCGATGATCTGATGTAGACTGGCCGTCGCAACTGACAAAATTACACGTTGTCTGATCTTATAAATACATGAATAAAGGTTAATTCAGTGAACTCGACTGTTCGAGTAAAAACATAGTTTAATATGAATTTTATTGCCTTTGTTAGTAGAAAATTAAACATCAATCTTTAAAGTGATACGAAACCCGGGTACGAAACACGAGGTGTATCAGTTCCGGTTCACCCAAGATCTTTCGGTTTAGAAAAATATAAAGCCACGTTGAATTCTCAGCCTAAATACATAGTGGAGGCTTGGTAGAAAAGAGGTTAAATTACTGTAATAATAAAATGAAGCAAGGGAAAATTCTTTCTAACCGGGATTTGAGTCCAAGAGTTGACTGTTGAGTCAATTCGCCGGCATACTAAGTCGCCCAAAACAAGCAAAACGCGGAGTGACAGTGGTGCTCGTTCATTACAGTGCCCGGGTAGCTTTCATAGCACCTTTTACAGAATGAAGAAGGTTTGCCTGTTATTAAAATGCTCTCTACAACTATGAAAAGCATAACATGATTTAATTCCAAATAAACATTATAATGGTTTGTTAAACCTTTTGGGGTTTGGAGGAGAACCCCGTCGCTTCAATATGAGCGTAATCAACACCCCCTCCAGCAAGGTGAAACTTTTTCTTGCGACAGTCACATGCTACTAACACACGTGGTGTTTCGTGTTTTCTGTCCATATGGGTAACCTTTCAGACGGACTGGAACTCTTTTCAATCATTTGACATTTGTGTACGATTTTGACATGTCGCAATATACAAACTTGTAAGTAAAAGCCGTAACGTGTAAATTGGTCCTTAATGACTCTCATTAAATAACGTGTTTATGCTTGGCGTTGAGCTGAGAATAGCAACACGCAAAGACAGCAGACTATTGATAACTATTGAGCAAGCTATTAAAGATCAAATGCTTATTTACATTTCCAGGTTTCCGTTAATTATCCCCAATTGCGATAATACTTTGGAAAAATAAGTCTCGTGATAGTCGTAATAAAACACACTTGAAATAAATAAATATACATGAATAATATATTGTGAAGAACGACGTTGCCTGTTTGATTAATATCGGTAGTTGATTGGTCGCCGGCTGAGCCATGGTAAGTGAAATACGCACGGAAAGGGTGAAAACAAAAGAAGACAAAAAGCTACTCCGTCTTAATCTAAGAGCACTTCTTTTTCCTTTCATTTGTTATGTTCTTTCCCATGCTGAAAGCCAGACACAGACTTGTTCAAATGATATGCGCTTATCAACCAATACAAAAGCCATTGACTGATTAGTTAAACTGGCTGCGACAACTGACAAATTAGTACGTTCTCGGATCTACTAAATGCACAATTACTGATAACTTTTTCAGGAGATAGTAGACTCGAGACTGTTCGAGCCAAAAAATAATTCAAGATTTCATTGCTTTTTCAGAAAGAAAATCAAATTATCTTAAAAATAATACCAAACATTAAGTGTATATTCCTAGCAGAAGCTGTTCAGGTTTAGAAAAATATGAAACCGCATCGAAATCTGCCTAAATAAATCTGAGTGGATGCCTAAAGGGAAATGGCAAAATTATTGTAGAAGAGTGAAGCAAGGAAAATTGCTTTTAGTTCGAGATAAGTTCCAATAGGTTCGTTTTAATTTTATAGGGTTGACTGTCGAGTCAATTCGCCCCAAGCAAACCTCGCCAGCAACAACTGACTGAATGAGAGAGAGAGAGAGATTTTCCTTAAATTTATAGCTTTAGAAACAAGGGAAATGCTTTCAAATCAATTGTGATTTATATATCTAATCAATGAAATTTATATATCATGTTAAATTTATGGCATGGGTAAACTGTAACGTCCCTATGAGCGAGTTTTTCATGGCCAAGTCTTCATAAGGGCAAACTAACTGAGCGGTTTATTATTTTAGAGAAAAGGTATAATTGTGTTAATCTGTCTTGCACCAAACAAACTTCTTTATGTAAACAAGCACATTACCTCCTTTAAGCATTTCCATTTCAAGAGTTTCCCAGCACTTGTTCGCTCTAGGTAAATACTGTATTTAGTCTTCTTTCTCTTCCAGTGGAATTCGCGCGTCGGCCAGACAGCGTGAACGCTTGCATGTATATTTAATACTCATTGCTTCCGAGTCACATAACAAGTCACGCGATATTGATGGGTTCGGCAGTCATGTACAACGAAATATAAACCAAGCATAGTTACAATATATGCATGGCACAAGTATAACGAAAGCACTGATTGGTCAAATACTGGCATGCTTGTTATCCGATTAGTTGAAATTCGATGGAATGTCACGCTACGGGTTTCATATGCCGGCGTATCTTTCGTACGTTATAATGCGGCACAAGTATAAGGAAAGCACTGATTGGTCAAATACTGCATGCTTGTTATCCGATTAGATGACACAGGAGTGGACTGGTCAAGCTGCGGCTTTCATGTGTTCATATGCATACCTTTTAGGGGCGTAGCTAGGGGGGTCCTGGGGTGCCCGTGACCCCCCTACCCCCCTTTGTGAGTGAGTAAAACACAGCGTGGATGTCGACAAGAAAATTTGGTAAGTACCCTAGATGTGACACAGTGTGACCCCCCCCCCCCCCCCCCCCCTTTGAAAAATCCTAGCTACGCCCCTGCCTTTCATGTTATAGAAACAAGGAAGGCAATAATTAAGACTGGTGTACACATGATCGATAGTCAAAAACTCCGCGACCATATGGAAACACATTTTTTTGCATCAAAACTGCCCCAAATAAAACTAAGTACTTCTGTTAACCACAAAATGCTTAAAGAACACCAAAAGGAGATATCAAGTGAATTTTCGAAGAGATAATAAACCATCAACAGAGTTTTTCCAAGACACAAGGCGATAAACGTCCCCCAATTTTTTCAAGTTGCAATCCACTCTGCAGCCAAAGACACTTAGTTTTACACTTGCACGAGTACAATAATTTTAAACAAAACTGGACCAACATGTTTGGTTTTCAACTGATATAAAAACAGAATATATTTTGGGCTTTTTAAAATAATACTAAAAATGGCGACACAGCACCTTTAACGGCCAGACACACGCCGGGCAACACCGCACGCAATGTCGCAGAAGTGGAACCTACTTTGGAGGTTTGTTGCACGCGATGTTCACGCAACAAATTTAACCTTGGACACATGTTGCGATTTTGAAGTTGCGTGCAACTTGCGCACAAAGCTCCATAATGTGTCCCTTTAGAGGCCAACCTCGTCCGGGTCGGGGTTGTTTAGACGACTGTTTCCATAGGGGCTGAACCTGACAAACAACACGTGACACTCATTAAATCTCCAAAATAATCTAAAATGGCGTAAGGCACATTAAGAGGACAATGTCACGCATTTTAGCATTGCTTTGATAAGCCAAATATGTACCAAGTATGTTAACAATCACTAACCTAGCATATGGCCTAGTTCGTCACGAGTCTCTCATACGAGTTCTTTGTCCCACGTTCAAGACACAATGAACATTGCATCTTTCTCAATCACTATATTATTGCACTAAAACTATACACTTATGTCCAGAAATGCAGGCAAGTATTGTTTAACGAGTACTTCATATTTGACACAGTTGTTTGTCGTTTTCATATTACTTCATATGTGACAGAATTTCGTGTGTTTTGGTGAACTTTTATAGGTGAGGACACTTTGTGATGCCAGTCATGCAGTATTTCCAGAAATGCAGGCAAGTATTGTTTAACGAGTACGTCATATTAGATAGAGTTGTTTGTCGTTTTCATATTACTTCATATGTGACAGAATTTCGTGTGTTTTGGTGAACTTTTATAGGTGAGGACACTTTGTGATGCCAGTCATGGAGTAGCGTGCCCCCCCCCCCCCCCCCCCCCCCCCCGCCCCAATAATCTCCTCCGCACAGATACCACGCAGCTCTTCCTATTTATATTCACGACAAACAAACAAAATGGGTGTGCAGCTCGAACTATGGCCCGAGTGTTTAATGCCGTCCTCATCAAGTACATTGTTCAGACATATAAATCTGAAAGACTACTTGGACCACAAGCCAGTGCGCCGCTTGGTACGAAAACCCAAAAACCCAGTGGGAAAAATGGGAACGTACTCCCCAACCAAATGCAGGCGCACGAACCTTTGGGGGTTAAAGGTAAAAAACAAAGAAAACAAAGTGTATCAAATAAAATTGAAAAGTTCGAGAGCTGAGATGAATACATAACGACCAACAAACCTTATATAAGTTACAACAATAGAGTCAATTAACGCCATAGCGGCTCACGTGCGTTCATACCAATAAGAAATTATTTACATTCTCTGTCACTGCCACTTACAGTTAAGTTCCGCCGAATGTAAATGTATTTTTAAACAACTCCGCTGGCAACTCTTTGGGAATGAGGACGAGTGAAGAGCTAGGCGAGAGACTGGTAAAGAGGACAAAAATGCGTTTGACAAGGGAGGGACGGGAGGAAATTCAGTTATTACTTTTAGCTTTCTCACAAATAACCAATAGTGCCAAATATTTCGCTTTGCAAAACAAAGCTTCTTCAGGGACTAGCACTATAAAATGAAGGGCACTATTATATTCCACTTTTATTTTATTTTATTTGCTTCTGCTTCTGTTTTTCTGCCGTAAGGATCAGTTTGCCGTTTCTTTTGTTTCACTTCAAGTATTAATACTGATCTAAGTCTGGAAACCCAGATCCGGCCATTCTCAACGGTTTGTTGCAGTGATCGTGCATTCTAAAGTCTTTGGCAAACCTCAATATGCATTTAACCGTTATAAAACACTTTGGTCATAACGTTACTTAAGGTTGCCCGCGGCTATCTAATGGCGCGGAGGCTCCGTTTTATAAATCGAATTTTCGGCATGTAAGCGTTAACGTCCGTTAACCGATTTTTTTAAGTTTGGTTGGGTGATAAAGGAGTCTTCAATTTATACAGGACTTTAAAGGGACACTGTTCCGGCTGAACTATCGTGTTTTCATGATTATGGCCAGGAGCTTGGTTTAAGCTTACTTTATTATCTTGAAATTGGAAGAAACCATCGCCAAAAGTGATAGAAGCAAAGAAATATGAACTAAACAGACAAAATAACGGCTAGAAAAGTCAAAATTTCACGAGAATGCCAAGTTTGATTTATTGACAGGCGGTCAGTAAATCAAATTTCATGAACTGTAACCCACTTCAATCCTTGCAATCCTGCTCTTTATCTCCAAACTACTGCTTTTGTTTTGCTCTATAGAATATTTTTATCCAACTAAGTTGCAACGCAAATATTTTCATAAAACGACGACAGTCGGCTGCACAGAAATTGCTGCACAGTCGACTGCTGAATTTAAGCTTCCAAATATTGTGCTTGCGTCAGGCTTGCGTATTTTCCTCAGCTGTTGCAAGAACGCTAAAATAAGGCTACAATCGCTTTTGTTTTGCTCTATAGAATCTTTTTATCCAACCAAGTTGTATATTTGGTGGCATTTGGCGATAAAACGTGGAATAAGCTAAGCGAAATTTTGTTATTTCGGCGGGACAGTGTCCCTTCAAATTTTGGTGCAAATGAGATAAGCGATTAAGAGTTACAAGCGTTTTTAGAAAACCCGCTTTTAAAGAAAACGCAAATATTTTCATAAAACGACGACAGTCGGCTGCACAGAAATTGCTGCACAGTCGACTGCTGAATTTAAGCTTCCAAACTATTATGCTTGCGTATTTTCCTCAGCTGTTGCAAGAACGCTAAAATAAGGCTACAATCGCACCCTATTAATTAAAAGCTTGATACAACCGAAAACGTTGCCGAATAATCGGAAAAGATCGGAAACTCCCAGCAAAAACTATAAGCAAAGAAAGGACAAGATGTTTATAGTACGTAATTTGTGAATTTTAAGATATTCAGGTTCGTTCGATTCGTGAAAAAACTACCGATTTGTTTTCTCGTATTTTAAGGTATGATAAGATTTAGTATATGTACAAACGGCCTTACCTAGTTCCATATGTATAGTCTCGACGAAACTCGGCGAATTTGGGTTGTCACGTTTGCTACTTCGCGTCTTCCATTTTCTAAATGCTTCGAAAACCCCTTGTGTCCCGTAAATTATTCAAACTTGCCGCGTTCTGGGATTATTTGCCACTTGGGAATCACCGATCATCGACAATAAAAGTTAAATCGAAAATCATTTAATTGTATTAACGATGATCCGTGATTCCCAAATCGCAAAAATATAATGACCGTTACAAGTCAATGTTTTGAATTTAAAAATGAACGACAATGATAGGTAGGTGGCAATAATAAACCGGCTAGTATAATTATGTCACATATCACTAACGAAGTTCGTCACGTCTATTTATAAACAAGGAATCAGAGAATTAACTCTGTGTGTAAATTATAGTGCTAAGGTAAACCCATAAATTTCCCTGTACTAAGCGTTAGCCCTAGTAAGGAAATGAGGGACCACACGAGGGAAAGAAAAAAATCTTTGACCTCGGTGGGATTCGAACCCACGACCTCCGGAATAGATCTTCCGTCGCTCTACCGCTTGAGCCACGAGGCCGTACGGGAGCAGATCGTGAGTAATAACTGTGGCAATTCGTGGCAATGAGAATGTGAAGGGCTCAGTACAGGGAAATTTATGGGTTTACCTTAGCACTATAATTTACACACATAGTTAATTCTCTGATTCCTTGTTTGTATCACCAGTCCCACGTGGCTCAACATTTATTTGTACGTCTATTTATACGTGACCATTATGACTTTTCGGTCGAGTCTGCACCATCGAGCGTAGTACAGTATGTGAGCGTGGATATTCACACAAACGTAACATAATTATTTGTGTTTGTTTGCCTTATGTTTAGGCCCAAGGAGAGACTAATGATTTATGTGAAATTCGTTTGAAAGCAGACCTTTCGTAACAGTGTTTGTAGTTTATATCCTTTTGCTGTTACGAATCCGTATTGTGGCTAAACTATATAAGGTGGAGGAATACATCAGTAGTTTTGTATTCTTCTTGAACTGAAAGAGACCGTTTCGTTTCGCTGACGACTCTGAGATGGCCATGGATTTTTTTAGTGGAGTTATTTCTGTACGTTTAGTTTTTCAGTTAATTCGAGGTCAGTAACAAAAACTACTTTGATTTGTAATCCGTCCCGGGTGTCTTCGCTAGCCTTTCTCACAAAGTCAAGTAATAATAATTTCCAGTGGAATGAGACGGGCGTCATTCAGACCCATTTTCAGGCCCGTTTCTCAAAACTCCCGGTAACTTTTCGGGCCTGGAAAGCTATTTTCTGTCTGCAATGTTCACATTAAATATGCATATTTGTTGGCTTTAAAGGCTCAGTAATAAAATTCTAAGGTGACGAAACAATTCCGGTTAGTTTAGGGGTTAATACACCCTGTAGATTCTCATTTTAAAATTTAGCTCGGCCCGGAAAGTTATCGGGACTTCGAGAAACGGGTCCCTGACCTTATAATCGATACTGTTCCCATTTTAAGACCAAAACAACTAAAGAAACATACCCATTTGGGCCGTACATGCCTGTATTTGCCACTCAGGAAAGTCAGGGAGAATGAGCACCAGCGTTCGGCTCTAGGCTTTCTGGGATCGTTTGGGTAACTAGCTCCAATGACTTCCGTAAAAATGCAAGGACCACTTGAACAAACAGTAGCAAAATGTAGCTGGATCTTTGTGCAGATCAGGATCAGCAATGAACTAAATAAAAAACTTTAACATGCAAGGCTGATCAGACAGCAAATTCGTTCGATTTCTTTTAATAATATTTGCCCGATATTTCGGTTAGACAAAACTAACCTTCATCAGGGGCTAAGAAAGCTAAGTGAAGAAGGAAACAAACGGTTACAATATTTAAAAGGGGGCTAAGATAAAATACTGACACATGATAGGCTAATGAACAAGTAACGGTTGAAAACTAGAAACGGCTAGTAATGATAATAACAATAAATGTGTGGAAGATTAAATTTCGTCGCATCTGTTCATGCCATTAGGTTCAAGTGTATTGGCTATAGTGATTAAATATGATTCTCTCGCTTTACGGATCATGTCTCTATTAGAATTAATGAGTTCTAATGGGATGATTTGGAGGTCGGTAATAGAGTGTCCGGTGAGAGCAAAGTGATCTGACACGGCAGTCGGTTGATCCTGATGTTCTTTCTTCAAGGCCTTCTCAACTGCACGTCTATGTTCCCCAAATCGATCGCTGACTTGTCGTTTTGTCTCACCGATGTATTGTGTATGGCATTTGGCGCATTGGATCATATAGATGACGTTAGTGGATGTGCAGCAGATGCGATGTCGTTTGTTACGATAGGGTAATGGTTTCCAAAGGCAACCATTAACCAATCATAGCTCATATTGGTTGTCCAAACGATCCCAGAAAGCTCAGTGCCAAAAGGTGGTGCTCAGTCTCCCCACAGTTTCAGGAACGGCGAATAGCTTATATAGGGGAGTACCTCCCCCCTCCCCCCCGGACCCGTTTTAGGCATTTGGGTTGCTGTGTACAGGCACTATAACGACAGCATCGACAGCTGTACAATTGCATCGTTGTTCATAGTCTTAGATGGTAAGACAGCCAGCCAAATAATTTCAGGAAATAATTTGACACTGTTTTGTCGCTTAAATAAACAACTAATTTAAAAATCCTTTTTATCAGCAGCGAACTGCAAACGATACAGCGGGGGGCATATTTTGTACACATAAATATAATATAGTCATAAAAGGTTTTTAGTCGTCTGCATTTCAGTCTACGACCATCCTATTTACAAAAAGCTTATAACAGTTACTAACGAAACGTTTGATATCAAATTAAAAGCATGTAGTAGCTATTTCTATAAAATCGTCAAGCTATATATTGCTTTCCTGCATCTTTAAGAGAATTTGCACAAACAGTTTTATGACAGTTACGTTTTTTTTAAATGTATTCTTTCGACTCTGGGAGAGCTGTAGAGATGGCTAATTGCTCAAAGGGTTCTGTCATGAGACCGTTAATTGATATTTTTTAAACTTCTTTGGTAACCATTAATAATTTAACCAAAGCTGAGTCAATTTACACAGAGAAAAGGCAGGGAAGCAACGCACAATTTTACGAAATGACTCACTTATACTGAACAAACAGAAAGCCACATGGCTCAGTGAGCTTAAAAAACATCTGCCCTCAAAACACAACAAGTATTCAAAATGGATAGTTTTCAGCAACAACTTTAGTTGTGGTAAGTCCATTTTCGAGAGTTTTCTCTTTGGTGGCAAAATAACGTACGGTCCATAAATGACAAAATGCAAATTTTTAACCTTTTCAACGGCTTTACCCTCGACGTGTAACTTTCGACTAATCCTACAATGTGAGCTATGATACTGTATATTATGTTGTACAAGGTGTTCAGTCTAACGTTTGAGTATTTGGATAAAGTCCTAAAGTGTAACCATTCAAATGAAAGCTATTGAGCGGTACTTTTCTGTGATACTGTTTGCTCCTCAAAATCTTACAAAATGGAATCCAGGATGTTCCTTAAATTTAGCTAAGATGAAATTACCGGTATTCAGCCAAAAAAAATCGAATCTAGTTTTACAAACTCAATAGCTAATTAATGCTACAGCTGTAAGTATAAATTATCACATCTGCACAATCTAAAGACCACTTTTCTTAGCCCACCGAGATAAGCTTTTAATCCATTACAAACATTGGAGTGACTTAGCCTATATAATTTATTAAGTTCACCAAATGGACGGTCATTATAAAATTACCGTACCCTTTATTTTGAAAGGAAAGCTTAAAAATCCGATGTATTGTGACAAAGATCTTATTAGTCCCATATCCGCTGGAGTATTTTAAATGTCACCTCTTTATTATATGGGAACGTTCAGCGAATGTTTGTTTTCGAATACTACCCAATACTCTTCAGGCTGATTCTTAGACGCACAACTTTGTCGCATGCAATTTTTTGCAGCGTCAGGCGAAAATTGTATACAACTCACATCATATAACATTGTATGTGGCTACGATTGTCGTGGGGCTTCAAAACATGTTTTAAAATCCTACAACTTTTTTCATGTTATATGCAACAGTTGTGAGCGAGTTGTAGGCTTATTTAGACGACGTGTTGTATGTATGGCGTGAGCACGTTGCATGCGATAGTTGTAGGCAAAAGTTGTGCCGTCTAAATCAGCCGTTAAGAGAGTACAAGAGAGTCAGTGAGTGTGCCTAAGCGGATGGCTCCCGTGAAACGAGAGGGAGAGTTCAGTGAAATTTTCATAGACTCCAATAAAAATTTGAGCGGATTCAAAATTCGAGAGCGCACGAGAGTCGCCCGACAGCGTATGAGAGTTTGAGGCCAAACTAGGTCGAGAGTTTGATCAGTCGTCGTATCTTGTTCTCGTTTGGTCCAGGCTTTATACTTGAGGAAGGAATAATTGAGTCATTTTACTGCGTGAATTAATTTTAAACCAATGAAAAAAAATATAATTACCTTAATCCACATTTACAAGGTGAACTTGGGCTTTTCATAATTCATATTTGTCTGCAAGAAGACGTTTTAAAACAATGGTTACCCTCGAGATATCACCAAGTAACTGAGTAATAAACTCAAGAATGGAAATTTTATGCCCTGAGAACACCCGGCTTACGGTTCATGCCTCACCTTGGCTTCTAGGAACTCACTTGAAAACTGAGACGCTTTCAACACTGATCTATTTTTAAAAGCTTTTTAACTGTATGGCTATTCTTGTATTACTAAAAATATTTTCAACCCCGTGTAAATGCCTATAACTTGAGAAGTAGTGGTTTCGATGTTGAACAGCCCTAATACAGTACTTTATATTAACACAACTGGTTATTTAATAGCACATATTTGGAACCAGCTGCCTTCCGCCGCAAAATCGGCAACCACCCTTCCAGAATTTCGCAATCGTATAAAGAACATCATCTTCGAGGGTTGTTAGTGTAATAAATGCTTATAATCTCCCTTAGATCTTTTTTTCTTACAATTTTTACCTCTGTCAAGCTATACAACTTCAAAACAGTCAGTTTATTCCATGGAGGAATTTACCTCTGCCAATAATTGATTGTGGACACGAGTTCAGCGCCTGAAAATCGGCGGCGAATATCGCTTGACAGATAATTCAATAAATCTTCTCTGGTAGTTGGTATATCAGTCGAAGGATAATGCTCGCGGATGTGTGATTGTCCGAAAAATAAACACTTGGCCGAGAAGTGAGACCTCAAGTACAACTTTTAAGAACGTTTTGAGAAATATGCGACGGCTTATAAACATGTAAGTCTAAAAATAGGAAACCAACTGATCAGAGGAGTGTAAGATTGTTCATTCATATCAGGGAGCTTATACTATAGGCTATATCGTATAGGCTCCTGGTCATATCCCTGGGTAGTCCGTAGTGCAGGGGTATTTTTGGGCGGCCCAAGGCTGTGTACTTTGGAATCCAACATGGCGGCTATTCACACGATTGAATTCTAGTACTTTAGTGCGCGCCCCTAGAAAACATTGCAGGCTAATCCAGGTGTTGGTAGTCTATAGAATGAAGCCAAATATCGTTATGCTATAGTACAGACGCGGTTAAACGGATGCGGTTTCAAATCACAGTTTCACGGATTCAAAATTGCATTGAAAACGATACCGTGGTTTTAGAGTGTTTACACGGAGCCGATTGAATCGTCTGTATAATGGACAAAAAAAGAAACTATATAACGTTGGCATATAAACTACATTTTAATAAACAACAACCCTTTCCGATCGAATGAGGCGATTGTTTCCGACACCAGCGGTTTCGGTGTTTATCTGACGGTAGATGAAACCGTATCGTTTTCACTGCGCTTCACTATTAATTGCGTTTTCAAAAAGAAACGGGTTCAAAAAACGATCTCTAACGGCGCCGTGTACACGGAAGGCGTAACCGCAATGAAAACGATGTTACAAATGAAACCGCGTTCTTGTAAACTAAACGCTGCCTTCACTTCACAGATAGTAAATGGTTCTGGAACGAAAATGATCCGAAACAATTGGAAATCAGATCGCCTTTACGAACATTGCATTTCGTTCCATGTTTGCACCTCAGAGGGAGGGGTTTAGTGGAGGTACAAAGGGCAGTGTGGGAAACTCCTTTAAACCCTTCGCTTCCTCTTTTCAGACCTAACCCTTAAATTTATTCCCTTTTTCAAGTCAAAATAGCAAAAAAGCTATACCTAATTACAGATTAGAAGGCAAAAGATAACCATTATCAGTCAAATATTTTCAAATTCTGTATTCAAGTGCAGATGAAAAGGGCTAAAGAAGTTTACATACCCTTTGAGGCCATAGATACCTATATAGCTTATAAAGGGAATTCCCCCTACCCCACCCGCCTCACCCCCCTTTTTTCCGGTGGTTCTAAACCCTGTTAAAAAGGGGACAAACCGCGAACTTGCAGATCTATTCAAACCACGGTACAAAAGCAAACAAAAACACAAGCACGACTTGATTCAAGCTCAGTCGTTTGCAAAATTTAAGACCGGTTGCGCTACATCTACACACCCCAAACCCGCAACAGTTTGACAGATGCTAGCCCCGTACTGAATTTTTAAACATCCTGCTAAATGATGTAATCATTAGGTGCGAAACCTCCTTGATTTTACATAGTCGCAAGAGAGGATTAAGAAGGGATAACGGGGAGGGGTTCTGCTCTAGCTCTTAAGCGCTAAGCACAGACACAGATCATTCATGAGACCATGGCTAAGGGAACCTGCTTCAAGTATTATATTTTCTTAGTTATTCGTGTGTTTCGATTATCGACATTTCACTGACAAGCAGGTGTGGGAGGGAGAGGCGTGGCAAGTCAGGGACAGGTCAAATGTATCTTTTAATCTAAGAGGAGAAACGCCAGTGTGAACCAGTAGACTTTTTTGACAACAACACCACATTACACCTCCTCCATACCCAGCAAGGACGAGTGATACTTCAAGAATTACAGACGCTTTTGAAAGGTACGAAGGATAATCTTATTATTGGCGTATTCTGGGACGAGCCGGGGCATTGCCCAGCAAGAGCCCGTTGTTTAGTGCGACCCTCCCCTTGTGTTTTCTTGAAAACAAGCGTCATCCGAAGAACAAGCTCGTTTCATGTTCTCAGTTATCAGAAATCGAACATTACTGTTACAGTTGAATCGCGACGATGCAAACCGTTAGGAGGGCAACACAAAACTGGTTGAATCAACGATAGTTCTGGCAATTTATCGGGTGTAATTACTATAATGAAGTGAAGCAGGGGAACATTTTTGTTCGAGTTTGCGAGAGTTCGAGTTACCAAGATTATAATGTATTGATTTCGCGCGCTATGCAAGGTTTAAATACATTGATTAGCTGTTGCTAACGTAATTTCACTTCTTGGCCTGGGTCGGCTCACTGTTGATATTAAATATTTTTTACTGTTGACCTTTTCATTATCATGAAAAGTTTTCTCGGTCTACCGAAGATATAAGCTTATAGAGTCCAATTTTCACCTGCTAAATTTTAAAACCGTCTTTTATTCGAGCGAAAATTCAACTTGTAGCTACAAAATTATCGAATACTTCTTGTTCTGTCGTCAACTATAACTGCTGGTTTGAAAACGTAGTCCATATGAGATAGCAAGAGAAGTGCTCTTAGAACTAAAAATCCAATATTATTATTTATAGATGTTGCAATTAGGGTCTAAAAACAGTGAGCCGGTCATTTAGTCTTGTTCGAACAAAGACTTTCCAAACACACTTCGATTGAATAATTTCAAAACATTTCTAATTTGTCCACTCCATAATAATATTTGCAGTTCTATCACTGAGTCAGATATGAATAAATTTGCTTTCGCGCCATGTAAAATATTCAATCGAGCAAACTGAAAAACAGGAACTTTAAAGGTTATAGAAATGCTAAAGAGAATTAACAGGTTCACTGACTTAGTGTTAAAGGCTTAAATTCTAAATGAAGTAGTCAAAACATTCAAGGATTTTCAGTTTTAAACATTTTGCCTCTAGCCATTAATTTGGAAAATATTTCTTCGTTTTTGTTTGTATATTACGAGACGTTTTTTCAAAATAAACAGAACCAACGGCTATATGTTTATTTGTCATTGACTTTTTAAGTCAAAGAATAGGAATCACTTAACTTCAAGAGGAGAGTTCGCTTACATTTGAACGCGCGTGTTTTTACATTTGAACGCGCGTGTTTTTACTAGTTTTCCCCAAGGAAGATATTTCCCCAAAGGTAATGTCAGATTTTTACAATAACTTAAAAAAACGGTCGAGAGGAAAAAATAATTACAAGTTATATTCCTTGTGGGAAAAATTGGGGTGAGTTAGAATTTGCGTGCCAATAAAGACACCTGTTTTACCCGAATTTTCTAAACAGCCACCATCAGACAGCTTTTTCCCGCTTAAAAGCATTATTTTCTTGCTCTACATGTGGTATTTTATTTCAGTATTTTAGCAATTTGCATCCCGTCGCGGACTTCTCGAGTAACAAGAGCTCTTAAAAACACGCCGTAAATAGTTCCTTGAACTTGTTTTAATTCATTAATCGTTTCGTTCTAAGAAAATCGAGAGAAAAATCAGGTTATTTTTTGGAGCACGTTTTTGGAACAAAGAATTTGCCCTGAAGAAAGAAAACTTAGTTATTCCTGGGCGGGCTGCTTAAGAAATTTAGTATTGAATTTGTAAGACACATGTAACTCTAGTAGAGGCTTTCAAGACACAACATAAAAATTATACACGCAATATTTGCACTTTTTGGAAAAAAACATACAACATAAAATCACATTAACTCAACTCCGACGCGAGATTCGAAATAAAGCTTCATTTGGTTACATATATACAACGCTTACAAAATAAAGAGCTTTAGTGTTTATATTTACTCACGATAAACAGCAGCACGCTTAAGAAAAAAATATCACTTAACACGAGCTAGTATATAATATTATCAACCGCGTTGAGATAAAATCAGCTAAACTCGCGTCGTTGAGTGCGATTCATTTGTCAAATATTGAGTCTGTGGATGAAATCTGTAAGCGTGAGAATTCAAATGAAATCTCTTAAGCAGTACTTCCCTCCGGTTCTATTCGTTTTTCAGTATTTTACAAAACCAAAATGGGTATTTTTCATAAACTCTCGATTGTGTTCGCTCTTCGGAGTAAAAGGCTTAATAAATGGATTTGTCGATCCAGTTTTTCTTTTCATTATTTCTTTTAAACACAGGTGGGTCCCAAACTAATGGGAACTCGCTTTGACATCACCAAAACAAAAACAAAAAATAAAGAACTCTGCCCCCAAATTAACTTAACGAAAACTATAACTATTAAGCCAAAAACTTGTTACGTTAATTTTCTTAGCGGCACTTGAGTTAAGCAAGCGTAATTCGCACTGCTTTTATGAACAAAGTACAGGCTTGATGCCTTAATTGGCCTTCATCTCGTCCTATCCATGTAAGTATGCACGCCCCAATTTTTAGAATTAACCACGTATATTGTCGTCGCACTAAATTAGCAGTTACAGCTGGTTTTGACAAAAGCATAACCTAAATCTTCTTGTCCGAAAAAGGCGTAGAGAAAATCATCATCGAGTGGCAGCTAATTACATTTTTTCAGCCCTCCCTGGATTGACACAAAGATAGCAGGTCGAAGATTGATGACTGAGACACAAAGTCGTCGTGGCTTAAAAAGAAAAGGTTTTAGCTGGGCGGCATTCCGTAGCTATGACCGGTATTTGAACACAAAACCCACGATGATGCAGGTACGAGAAACAAAATTCACCCGCGGGCACCCTCAAGTACCATACTAGTCATCACACTGCAGTGTTAAAACCATCATGTGTACTCTAAAAAAGTGGATTCCGTTTTTCCGCCTTTTGTGGCCATATGCTCCTAGGGTGGGAAAAAGGCCTTTTGCGAGGGCATGGCACCAAATTCTTGAACAATAGGAACTTTTCGGGGAGACAGGTGCCCGGATAATCTTAAGTGCCGTAATGAACAAAGGATTTGATAGCAAAAAGAACTGCCAAAAACCCTTAACTATATACAATAAGATTTTGGCGCCGTATATCTCGTAAAAAAAAACTGCCTTGGGTTTTAAAACTACAAGTAGAATGATTTATGACCTTTTCATGAATTGTTCAATGTTGTTAACTTATCTCATAATCTCGGTGTATTTTTTTTCCAGTCCAGTTCAATCTGGCGTTCGCAATATGGCAGATGTTACAAATTTCTAGCGACGAAACAAATCTGTTCCGGCGACGATCAGTTTTTTATTAGGTTTAGTTTGTTTTGCGGCGTGAAAACGTTTTCACGTTAAATTGCTTGGACAACTCAGTGATCGTCTCAACACTCAAAGAAATCTTTTCATGTTTACATTCAACCAAAGGCAGAACCTGCTAGAACGACAAATAAAGCGTCGATACATAGTCAATTAAAAATAAACAAACTCTGCCGGAAGTTGGTCTCCAAGTCGGGTGTTGTTTGCTTGACTTCTGTATATTTTGTTTGTTGCAATAAATGCATGGTTCCGGTTCTAGCAACCCTAATTCAAATTCCACCCAAGTTTTATCAGTTCAAATGAAGAAAACCTCGAACTCCGACCTTTTAATTTATCAACTACAACATTTATTGCGTGTAGGGCCCATTTTCACATGTAAACTTTCTACACGAGTTTTCTGGGATTCAAAAACACCATACTTTCATGTGTGTGCCTTTATTATTCGACCAACTGTCCTCTTTTATGTTTTTCTCGCAAACTCAGCGGGGAGCCTTTTCGTACCCAACCTAACAAAGAAAATAACAATTAAATTTATCAAAAGAAATCTGTGTCAGTGGTTTTTAATGCGGCCGTTTTCCACGGACACACGAGTGTATTGTTGCAGCTTTCCCCTCTGTTGTTTCTTCTTCAAAGAGACACGCGTTAGCCAGCGCTACCTACCATTAATTTTTGTTATATTATTATTGCTTTTCTTTTTTCAGTCCCTGCTATCCAATACGAAACACTATCTAACCACAATGCAACGACAAGATAAATTGCACTTGGCAAAGCTGGGGTCAATTCACTGACAACAGATGGAAAATCAAAGAAAGGTACACAAAGATACCCTTCTTCGGTCGACCAATGAAAAAATTGACGCTAAAATAGGAAATTGTGGTGAACAATACTTTTAACAGATTTTTTGGGTTGAAACACTCAAAAAATTACCGACAGAGGGTCCGCGTGTTATCATATCAGTGTTTTTAATTTAACACTCGTTTTATCTAGAAATTTTTTCCGTGGTAAAGGAAAACAAGACAGGATAAAAAGTAAACTAACGCAGCGGGGTTGTGATTTTAAGCCAGTTAGTACAGATGAACTCTTTGGTGGAGTTAATAGAAAAGCAAATAAACATAAGGGAGTTGTACTTGATTTAATTAGCTCTATTGTTTAACGAGTTTCGCATTTGGCCAACTGAAATTTAGCCGATCGGCAGTTGAAAAGTACACGTGCAATATAAAGCGATGTTTAATTCATATACACACCTCAAGTGTAGATTAGAAAGATTGAATTCAATTCTAGGGCTTTAGTTGAAATAACTCCCTTTCTCTTGATATCTTAAGTGTGACAATGCAATCACTCAATGCTTTTTTTTTAAAAGCCGACATAAAAATCGGTTCTCATTACCCGGTTTTTCATGTGAAAGTTTTTGATACAAGGAAATCAAAAATCGTTTGCGAACGATTTTCACACCCGAAAGTCAAAGTGTATTTCCTAATTCCATTAGCGAAAATGCTTTTGGCGGCGTGCGCAATGCAAACATTCGTAGTATAAACAACTCTATTAACACGTACAAAATGTTATGTAAATAACAGCGTTTACGTTTCTAATTTAAAATATATCTTGTTAAAACCGTGTTTAAGCTGCGCATGTCGCTTCGAGCAGCTAGAAAGCGACCCTGGTTTGTACTTCTTTTGATTGCGGTATTCGCTAAACACACAAACCGGCGAATTTAATTTGCAACAGATTCTTATCGGCTTTGACAGACAAGCGAAGGTTTGCAAACAATACAAACTCCATGAAATGTTTTCGCGCAGCCGATAAAAACCAACTGCATGCTTAGATAGAACACGCGCGGAGCGCGATTTACAAACCCAGTAGTAAAAACACAGCTAAAAGCCCTTGGATCGATTTGAGTGCAGTAGTTTAATCGCTTTGACTGTCAAACGATCGTGAAGAGGGGGCGTACCATTGCAATTTGCACTCAAATTTGAACAAGCCGGTAATATGACCATAGCTAGAAGAGTTTTTAACATTCCCTATAATTAACACTTGAAGTCGGGGCCTTAGGCAAGATGACCCTTCAAATCGATTCCTTTATTAGTGAATCTCCGCTCGTTCTCCGGAACAATGAGCCGTTCGATTTAATACAGGCCTGCAGCTGGAATCCTTATCGCACGTTTAAATAGTAGGTGTGATTTATTGTGAGCGGACAAGTTGATGTGCCTTGTACACAGACGCAGCGTCAATCAAAAGCGGTACATCAAAAGAGCTCTAATTAAATCTCTCAGTTTTTAAGGCCATCGATAATTTCACAAACCACGCCTGATTACTCAATATTTTCCTTGCGTGTGTGTTCAGTGTTGCAACTGCTAAGCCAAAAGGCAAACACGGCTCGATAGGAGAAGCAATAGAACTGCGAGCGGCCCGAACGGGGAGGTGAAGTGGTTTAAAACCGCCTGTAATCTTTTCTCACTGTTTCTTAAATCACTGTACGCTTAAATCTGCGGCAAGCTCCTTTGATCATAGGATTTGAGGTACGGTTTCAATGTGGTTTACTTGTTTTGTTTAGCAACATTTCCAGCGAAACCAGGAAAACCTAGTTTACAAACATTTATTGCAACAATGGTTGTTTGGAGGCATGCTACAGTTGGGTCAACGAGGCATTCTTTTAAAGGTTACCTCTACTGTTTAAAAATCTGTGACATGGATCCAAATTATGACAAACATAATTATACAAACACCGAAATAGCACCATGTTCAGTCAAACAAATCATTGCGCTGTGTTTGTAAGAGAAGTTTTCCTAGAAATGAGGTTGGTATCGCTTGCAAAATTATCTCATGGCCTTCTTTATCGTCGCAGAACATTGTTGTCTTTCTCCCTCCGAGTCAAAACCTTGAGACGTGTATAAATCCCGGGATAAATGTGGTTTTAACTTTTGCGTCTGTGGATGAAATCATACAATGTGACCATTCAATTTAAATCTCTTCAGCAATACTTTTCTATGGAACTGTTTATTTGTCTGTAATTCACAAAATGAAATTTAGGATTTTTTAATTTTGATTTCGGCTGGGAATGAAAGAGTTCATTTTGTATCACACTGTTTTGTGCCGGGATTTCCTATTGCGAGAACATACACGCACATTATAAACAAGTCATTCGCTGTGATTGCAATGTATCTTTGTTAAAACACCACTCAGCGGGAACTCCGATTTGGAGTCACCACATAACATGTTCAGACATTCTCTATTTATACAAACCCATTAGAAAGCTGTGATCGTTGACGAAACCCCGCCGGTTAAAAATTAAAAGAACAAGACAAATACATATCGCGGGCTATCAGCGCAAACAGGGAAATGAGATTTGGCGAGCGCTTTATCGAGGTTTTATGCCGAGCGTAAACACTCTTTGAAATAACAATTATCATCCTTGCTAGTTACAAACTAATTATCTCCGTCGCCTCGAAATCGCGTCTCAAAACAAGCGCTGATTAAGCGCGTCCTCTAGAGTTAATCGGAATGCGATTACAAAGTGAGAAATTTCAAAAGACCGAAAGTTTCATTCAGGTACACACACTTGTTACCGTGGGCAGGAAATCATGAAGCTCAAACCAAAAAAAGAAATGAAAAATTAAATGGCAGATGTTATCCTTCGGCGCCATAACACAGAGTAGATTGTAAATGCGTATGCACGGATCAATAGTCGTAAAGTGGAGTGTCTTTATGCCATCATATTTGCTGAACAACCCTCGACCGCCCCCTCGGTGATTTTTTGAACGCCCCCGAATGCTCCGTGCCACCCACCTCCTTGTATTTCTGTGTTGAATATTTTTCGACATAACAACACTGCTTGAATTTGCAATGGTTTTGCCATATGTGTTTCTCTTTTGCCCTCGCATGCGGATCGAAATCGCGCGCGGTGCAAGCCTTGCGAAAACTTGCGACGAGATCTGCGATTGAAACAATTATGGTTTCCGATTCTAATCAAAAGGTGTGAAGTGGCAAAATTCCATAAAACGCGCAGTGTTGTCTCGGGCGTTTTTTTCTCAAAACCCCACTGCAGCTGAAAGCTTTTCAACGAGGTGTAATTGTCGAAACATTTTGGGTTGACCCAAAATCTCGTTCTAACACCCGCCTGTGGGCTATAGATGCTTTTGTGTTTGTAGGTATAGATTGGTTCCGAATAATAGTTCCATTTGGAGAGACTTATTATATATCAACAAATCCCTATCATTCAATCACATTGTGTCATGAAATACACTTCTGACACTCTGATTGGCTGTGTTTACGAGTGGCGGCATCTCAAAAGGTTCCGTACTTGGGTTTTGGTTGAATTGAATCAACAGTCTACACCAGAGTCGCGGGGCGTACAAAGTTTACCTCAATTTGCTAACCAAAATAGCGGCTATAGTAGCCGTGAATAAGCCCTAGCTTTAGGTCTATGAGCAAGAGGTTTTCTAGCGAGGTTTGTCCCGTTGTATTTGTACAGGAATTTAGCGTGATTTGATTATCAACTTAAGCTGATTATTCAACGCGCGCGCGCTAATACGATCTTTTTACGCTGTACACCTTTGATTTTGTACTTCTTTCAGGAGCCGGGAAACGCGATAGAAACAAGATTGACGCCTCTTGCGATGCTCGCAGCAACGTGCAGCAGAATCGGCCAGCAAACTCCACCACCGGTTCCCGACGTAACAATGGCCAAAGGTTTCTACCACTGGAAACAGCCGACGACACTGCCTCTACAGCGGGGAAGACCAGTTGACAGTGGACTGTATTCAAATCTGCCGTCAGCTTTTATGCCCACTAGCGAGTCTTTAGGTGTACAGAATCATGAGAGCTTTATCCCCAGCCAGAGCTATTCGTCCGGACATAATTCGCTCGCCGATCCATTAGCTTTAGCCTCGGCGAGCCGCGTACATTCTGCGTCTGTCGAAGCGTCCATGTATCCTCGCATGCCACATCCGTACGACAGCTCGCCGTGGTTTAAACCGTCTTTAGAGCCTCACGCACAGGCCACAGCACGTCAAGCGTTTTGGGAAGTACACGGTAATCCTCCGTGGTTGGATGCGAGTGTTTCTGGTAGTTCTTTTCATCCATCTTTGAGTCATTTCACCGGACTGCCTCATGAGTACACCACAGGAAGTTTACCTATTCCCGCTGCGGTTTCCGTGGCGAGTCACCCTCACTTTCTCCCCCCTCCCTGCCTTGGCTCTGATCCCATGAAAGCTTCGCTACCAACATACATAGATGGACCTTCGTATTTCCCTGGAACGCCGGCCTTGTTGTCTTCCACACAGAGCGTAGCAGCCCGAGCGACCCGGCGCTATACGGGTCGAGCAACTTGTGACTGTCCAAACTGCCAAGACAACGAGAGACTGAGCGCGACTGGGGCGCCTTTTAGGAAAAAAACCCAGCACATTTGTCACATTCCTGGCTGCGGAAAAGTGTACGGTAAAACCTCGCATCTGAAAGCCCATCTACGATGGCACACTGGCGAGCGGCCATTTGTTTGTAACTGGCTGTTTTGCGGAAAGCGTTTTACACGCTCTGACGAATTGCAGAGACATCTAAGGACACACACGGGTGAGAAGCGATTCGCTTGTCCCATCTGCAATAAACGTTTCATGCGAAGCGATCACCTGGCCAAACACGTTAAAACACACAGTAATGATACAGTAAAGAAAGCGGACTCGGAAAAGGACGAGAAGGAGGAAGGAAAGGCAGTGATTGCCGGCGAAAGTGAACGATCCAAAAACGTGTCTGAAAATGGCGAGAGTATCAAGGGTTTGTAGTCTGACAATGCAATGGCAAGAAAGTAACACACTTGATAACAAAATGCTTCTCTCTTGACTCTATTATTATCTTCCTGTGACTAAACGTCTTCTATGAACGATTTGAAAACCTTTGTGGAGGCCAAAAGATAAGGTACTCAATTGTAACGCTGTATAAAATGTTTGACGTCGGTGCGGCACAGAACGGTATAAGATTTCCAAGTTCGGAATATTTTCAGTGCAACAAACAAACACATATGGTGCCTGTTCGGCTAGGAGATCGAGGGTTTCAGGCCCGCACGAATGGAGTGCATTTCCGACAGCAGGAAAATCTTTCTTGATGAAGTTTTAACTACTAGTGTACAGAACAATGAGAAAAAAATGACTCATTTGACAGAGAAATGATTCATTGATATGCTATAAAGAGATTGACTATATTTCCAGCCTTGTTCAGTTGTATTTAAAGGCTGTATGTTTGAAGTTATTTAAATGAACAAGGATATTCTTTTAACAGGAGTTCCTAATATTTACTATTGAACACTTGAGAAATTCATGAAGCAGAGACTAAATTAAAGAGTACTGTTTAAATGCAGGGGTTGTCTGTGAGTTTACGAAGATAGGATTTCTCCCATTGTTATCTGCAAATTTGTGTCTTTTTCGAGTGCGAATTATGCCACCATATCATTATAAAGATAATGCTAAAGTTTTCGGCAAACACTGGTTTCCTATAGTGTACTACAATGGCTTTCTCGACGGGACACTGAAAAGGTTTACTTATACGGATCACGAAAAGTGAGGGAATTGAAATGGCTTCCCGCGGTAAATAGTTACATGTAACGTCTACAGGCTGAAACCATTTCAGTGTCATTGTTGTCAGAAGTCTCTTCGATAAAGCCACGGTTTACAAATACTCGATCAATGGGCTTGTATTTTTTGAATTGTTATCCTTTTCCGATCGAGATACTTCACCGATTCCGGTAGCAACAATATATCTTAACAGCCTTATTATCAAATAGTGTAAAAGTATAAAGCGATATTTAGTGAAATCTCAAAGGATATGCGCTGAGAGTTTTACCTTTTAGTGTCAGCTGATGTTGGCTACCACACTGTACACTTAAAAGCATTAATTTTACAATGGTACTTGAAATTATTTGCCAAAGATATGACTCGCTTTCTTTTGTTGACAAAGCATACACTCTTTGACCCTAATCGCATTCATGGCAAGTCTAAGAAAATTAATAATTCCTCAGAATTCAGAAAACAAACAAGACATTTCGTAGTTTAAATTTCGAGAACATTGAGCTTTCTGCTATCGAAAAGTACTAAGCAAGCAATCTCGAACAAAACTAACTCATTTTCTCAAGTTCTTTTGTTCTAAAAAACCCTTTGCTGTGATTTAGAATGTTCAGAACAAAAATCAATAATCTCAAAAACAAATACGACTCCACTTTAATTTAGCAATATTTTTTTCCTTGTCGTTTCTAAGTTTGGCAGTAAAACATTGAAATTTTTATTTAAGACTGAAATCAGGCAAGCTTCGGGCACGAAAGTGTGAAAGCGATAAAAAATGATTCAATGGGAAACGTTTTATTTGTAAAACTTATCAACTTGAATCAAGTGCTTTTTCACACCCATTTTCAAGCATTTCAAGTTAAACTCGTTTACGTTCGAAGCGCTGGGAAGGGACAGCTCTTACTCTTCTGTTAGTCAAGCTCTCTCGTTTGAACAAAGAAAAGCATCCCTCACTCTTCAATCTCCATTAGAGTGTGAAACGTTTTCTTCCGAGCCGCCGTCGGGGTGTCATATTCAGATAATTGAAATAATCACAAGGCAAGCTTTTTGACAAGCCGGCACTCCTACAGGATCGGTTTTATAAACATACAAATGGATTTTTCGCGCTCGCAACGTTACTCGAGGACCTGCGAGTACACATGCGCATGTAATACCTTTAGCCACTGGCGCCCAGCGTGAGTTTCCACCGCAAAGGAAAACCTTTTTCACGCCAGTGAAATTGAGTTTAATTCTCTTCTAAACACAGCATAAACAACTCCGCGTGGTGTAAAACGATCGTGTTTCCTAATTTGCCCAAGGCTATGGAAAATATTCTGATTGATGTAGGTTATTAATAAAAAGAACTCGCGGTGTTTGTGAAAAAATATGTAAAGAAAGAAATACAAATCTTTTCGACCGGAAAACCCTTCAAACACAAAGCAAACCACAAGAATTAGCGCTGCGCTCTGTGCGTCTCTTGTCTGCAGAAAAAAATTCTAAAGGACTCTTTGCTTCTTTGCTCGAGATAATCACTGTTTTTGTTTGTTCCTGCCTTTGATGATATGGCAATTTTAATTCAGTAAGTCCCTAGAGAGGTTTTTCTCTAAGTTCTTTGAACCACCTTAGACACGGTCGATAAACAAACCTAAATTAGAGCTTATACGCCGTGCCGACAAAGGGCCCCAGAGACCGCCTCCTCTAAATTGCTGATCAACTTTTCACGATTGTCTCGCGAGATATTACGTGTGTTGTCTTTTCGCCATTATGAGCACGAGAAAATAACTCTTGGCCGTTCTAATTGCTTTCACAACAGCCTCTCGCTCTTGTAATTAAGGCAAGCATGCCGCGCCGGTAAAAGGAGGAAGAGGGCATCTGACGCACGCAGGTAACTTCGACCAACTGGAGCAATCCGTGTTTTTAAAAGTAGAAGTTTAAGTGCAAAGCAGCGGGATATAATTGGGTTTGCATTTAACGGCTTACGATAATTATCTAGGCGTCTCGTTTAATGATACTTAATAGTTTTCAAAATATTACCTTTACTTAGTTACTCCTCGCATCGGGGGGTGGACATTGCACGCTGAATACAACCAAACCAGCAATCAAACATGGCGGAAACATTGGTGAATTGAACTAGATACTTGACTTTGTTTGGAAATTTAAGCATTATGAAAAGAAAATGAAGACAAAACTGAGAAGCTTCGGCGTTCCAAGGGAGAATATATTTCGCGTACAGAGAAAAAAGAGTAAAGTCAGACTGGGGTATTATAAATGGAGTTGAAGTGGAAAAGAACTTCTGCTCGGACCGTTTTGACCTGAAGTCACGTCTGTGTATGTGTTTAAATGCGCGCGAATAAATGTGTCTCATCAGAATTGTTCAAAACGAAATGGTGGCCAAAATCGAAATTAAAAGAAAAATACAAAATTTAATTTTGTTAATACTGAAAAAGCAACAGTGCTATCGAAAAGGACTGGTCAATAGCTTACAATGTAGGATTTCAACCACAGACTGAAAAGTTTGAACTGCATGGATGGGTTGAAAACGCTGGGGAAGATCTTAATCCTTCGGCTCCAAAGCGTGTCAAAGATAAAAATTCGTATAAAATCCCAAATTTCATTTTGTAAAATATTGAAAAACAAATAGTACTATGCAAAAGTACTGGCGAAGAGTTTTCATTTGAATGGTCACACCACAGGATTTCGTCGACAGACTCGAACGTTAAAACAACACCACATGTTTTGACTCTGAGAGTGATGTCATGTTTTTTGGGTCAAAACTGCCCCAAATTGAATCTAATTACCTTTGTCTTACATGAAATGTCTATAGCACGATATAACGAGAGAATAAACCATAATCAGAGATTTAGAGAATTTTCTAAGGCACAAGGCGATAAGGCCAATTTTTACAAGTTGCAATCCATTTCCATCCTGTCCATCTGCAGACCAAGAGACACCTTATTTATAATCTTAGAACACTAGTAGAATAATTGTGAACAAAACTGGACCATTATTTTTGGGTTTCCAATGATACAAATACCGATATGTCTCTGAGCTTTTTAAGTAAAGTAATACTAATAATGGTCACATAGCCCTTTTTGAAAACACCGGAGTTGTGTCAGACAGTTCTTCAAGTTGCTTCCTCAGATTTTCACATTTTCAGCAGACTGATTTTTGCCTTTTTGTTATCAGTTCTCCAGAGCGGGTGCAAAATGTGTTGTTCCGTTAGGCCACCTTTTCACTTCCTACTCTAATTGTTTCAGCCTTTATTTTCGCACACCGGAGGCGTAAAGGAAATTTTTGATTTTGCCTGCCTATTGCCATTAATGTACTCTTTGGTTTTTGATTCGCGACAAGAAAATGCCCTTAGGACAATTTTAAAATTGCATATCGTTTTAAGAGTATCTGATTTGAGTTAAGATGCTACTGCGATAAAATTCTAGCCTGCAAAGTCAGTTGAGGTTTTTATTCTTGTTTGATATCTCTACGTCATGTTAAACTAAAATTGTTTTTTCTTTTACTAGGCAACTTTGAAAAACAAATTCTGTTTTTTTTAATTCAGCTTTCAGTTCTACAAAGGAAAGAAATTCAATAATTCTTAGATTCTTGTCATGAGAAAAAGCATACCTTTCCTTCAACAACTTTCAATATTAATCGCAGCTGTAGAAAGCGCGGATAACATCAAAGGAATTGGCTACTTCAACTGCAAACCTGCCTTTCAAGTTTATAAGATACTAAATAATTCAGTCAATTTGACGAGATTTGCTATCTATATGCTGAGTAAAACATGTTTTAAATAAACATATCAACTGGAAAATCGAGTTAAACGAGATTTTGATAACGATTTAAAAAGAAAAATCGCGATAAACCAACGAATGCTTTTATCATTGAATTTTAAAAACCACTCACCATTTAGACCAGCCGTCAATTTTATGAATAAATAGATATTAAGATGGGAGGAGTGGTGTTTAAATTCACATGGAAGGGAAACGGAAAAGCGTTTTCTCTTAATAATTCAAGAACAACAAGCTTTAGCTTGGAAGTACGGTAATCCAGCAATGCCAAGAAATATCTTTAGAATGTTGAACATTGCCAATTTGTACTGTAACACATTGATGAAGGGTACTGATGAAATTCTGTGGGATCGGGTGGCGAAAACGTGAATGCATTGTAACTATTTAAGGGATGAACCACAACTGGCGGATTTAAGGAAAACAAAGTATACTGTGAACATAGACTCCTGTTAAAGGGGCTATGTCACCATTTTTAGCGTTACTTTAAAAAGCCAAAATACATCTTTATACCAGTGAAATTCCAAAACTAAGAATCCAGTTTTGTTTAAAATTATTCTACTAGTGCTCTAAACGTAAAAATAAGTGTCTTGGGCTGCAGATGGCCAGGATGGAAATGGATTGTATCTTGAAAAAATTGGGCCAATTTTTTCAAGTTTATCGCTTGTGTCTTAGAAAATTCGCTAAAACTCCGATTATGGTTTATTTTTTCTGCTGAAATTCACTTGATATCTTCCTGTTAGTGTTCTTTGAGCATTTTGTGTACGACAAAGGTGCTTAGTTTTAATTTGCGACGGTTTTGACCCGAAAACCTCAAAATCACCATGACATAGCTCCCTTAAGCCACTTTCGGATGGGGTCCGATTTCAAATGATCGAATAAAAATATAGATGACATGGACAAGACGAAAACGGAAGAGTTTAAATGTGGTTTGAGATGCCAGGGTTGTAAATTTTAAGTATGAAAATTTGAAATAACAAACTAGGTTTTCAAAATACGCAAACATTAAATATGACTATTCTAGAACCAATACACTGAAAATGTCTATTTAGAAAAAATTCGACTTGGAAATGGTGAAAAACCACAAGTTGAACACAACTGGAAACAACTGTTCAAAATCGTTCGTTTGAATGTTCACATTTTAGGATTGCATCCACAAACTGAAAAGTTTGAACTACAGGAAAATACTCGATACTTATTAATACTTCTGACGCATTGATATTAAGAGTTTACCCACAAAGTTAAAACAGTCTTAACAGCGCAATAAACAACAGCAATAAACACAGTACTGCTTGAGCTTATTAGGACTGCTGAACAGTGGAACACTTTGCCATCTTATATTAAGTCAAACAAGTCATTACCAATGTTTAAATCTATGCCTCATTTGATATATATATATATATATATATATATATATATATATGTATATATATATATATATATATATATATATAGAAACAAGGGATCAATCATTGTAAGTTTAACTGAGGAGTGGGTGGCAACACCTACGAAACAAGTTTGTATTAAACTTATGGTCATCAAAGTTGAGTGATTTTCCTTCTTGGATTATATATATATATATATATATGTATATATATATGTGTGTGTGTGTGTTGTGGGTCAAAATTTGCTTTGGTTCAAAATTTTCACTTCCTTTGTTTTTGGGTATGAAAATGTATGATAATGTATGATAATGAGTTTTAAACAAAGGAAAGAAAATTTTGAACCAAGGCAAATTTTGACCCACAACATATACAAGTAAACTAGCTACTTATAGTCCTCCAGGCCAATATAGTTATTTTATTATTTATTATTTAAAACTATTTCCATTTGAACAGTGACTGACTGTTTATTTATTTATAATCTTCTAGTCATAAGTTCTTACGTGTTTCCTATACTTTTTTATATTACATGTAGAGCTTAGTATATCTTATAGTTTGTATCAGGAGGGGTTCGTTTGGAACGAAAGACTTCTGACTGAAAGGTTTCGATCGAGTGGACAAATTTCGTTTTCACAGGGAGTGGTTGCCCTATCTCCCGAACCAAGGGCTCATGATAAAAGTGATCGACACTACAAAATACTTTAAAATATGTTATATATAAAATATAGAAATTTGAACAAAATTAGTACTAAAACACCTAAATTTACATAGGTACAATAAATCCAGTAATCATATGCATTTGTTGCATTGGCAGCCAGCTAGGTCAGAGTATTTAATTAAGTTACGAAATTGCGACAGTGAAGTAGAAAATTTAGTTGCTGCAGGTAACTGGTTTCAGATGCGATATATAGTATAAGAAAACGAGTTGTGTAGGTAACAGCTATATACTTTCAGTATAGCTAAATACTTTCAGTATTTCGTTCAAAACTCAAAACTACCTTGAACAGCTGAATAAACATTCCTACAGGTAAGTGTTGTTTTTATTTGACTCATAACATAGCACAACACTGATCTGAATTGTCTTAAGGTTTGACTCTGGGGATAAAATGGTCAGTTTGACCCTTTCACTTTCAGAGTCTATTATGGAGACCTGTGGTGTAGTTCTAACTTTTGAGTCTGTGGACGAAATCCTATGGTGTGACCATTCAAATGAAACCTCCTCAACAGTACTTTTGCATGGTACCATTTGTTCTAACTTTTGAGTCTGTGGACGAAATCCTATGGTGTGACCATTCAAATGAAACCTCCTCAACAGTACTTTTGCATGGTACCATTTGTTCTAACGTTTGAGTATGTGGACGAAATCCTATGGTGTGACCATTCAAATGAAACCTCTTTAGCAGTACTTTTGCATGGTACCATTTGTTCTAACTTTTGAGTATGTGGACGAAATCCTATGGTGTGACCATTCAAATGAAACCTCTTCAGCAGTACTTTTGCATGGTACCATTTGTTCTAACTTTTGAGTATGTGGACGAAATCCTATGGTGTGACCATTCAAATGAAACCTCTTCAGCAGTACTTTTGCATGGTACCATTTGTTCTAACTTTTGAGTATGTGGACGAAATCCTATGGTGTGACCATTCAAATGAAACCTCTTCAGCAGTACTTTTGCATGGTACCATTTGTTCTAACTTTTGAGTCTGTGGACTAAATCCCATGGTGTGACCATTCAAATGAAACCTCTTCAGCAGTACTTTTGCATGGTACCATTTGTTCTAACTTTTGAGTCTGTGGACGAAATGCTATGGTATGATCATTCAAATGAAACCTCTTCAGCAGTACTTTTGCGTGGTACCATTGGTTCTAACTTTTAAGTCTGTGGACAAAACCCTATGGCGTGACCATTCAAATGAAACCTCTTCAGCAGTAATTTTGCGTGGTACCATTTGTTTTTCAATATTTTACACTTGAACATTAAATTTGGGATTTTTCTTGAATTTTGATATTTGACACTTCTGTGAGTTTAAGGGTTAATACACAGGATATGTTTGTCAAACACAACAAACCAACAAATCTGCATCCATGGAATTAACCTAAAAGTAGTGGTCCGGTTTTTTTTTCAGTTTTAAATTAGACATGCACTAGTCCACTGAAGATTGAAAAAGTGCCTTTTGCTTCAGTTAGCAAGAAAGGAAAATGGATTATAACTTGAAGACAGTACTACGGGAAAGTAATGTCTATATTTTTTTTTTAGAATACTATTCTAATGAAAGACATCATTATTATGCGGTACTGACAAGGTGGTTATTACCCTGTGCAATGCAGGCTTTACTTTAGAGTCTGAGACTTTAGTTAGAACCGCACAGCCCAATTATACAAGTGACAGTGATAATGTAAGTCAGTTATTGAGAAATATAATGGTATCCTAGTTTATCAGCTAAGATGACATTTGAAAACTGAAGGATGAGATACTAGTGTGAGTGAATGACTCACAACCAGAAATCAGTAAATAAGCGAAGTTAAACTACAGTAAACAACATAGATATAAGAGCCTGTAAGGTAGAATATGGTAGAGAAACCTCCAGTACATAAGACCCTGTCATAGCCTCGCATGATTATAATCTGAGGTAGAATATGATAGAGAAACCTCCAGTACATAAGACCCCGTCATAGCCTCGCATGATTATAAGAACTTGTGAAGTAGAATATGGTGGAGAAACCTCCAGTACATAAGACCCTGTCTAGCCTCGCATGATTTTTGATGTCTTTCTTTGGAAAAGCCAGTTCAATTTACAAATAAAATCAGGCTTTACCTGACTAAAATGTGCTCGTCAGTACAACATAAATTTGCCTGTATTTGCTAATAATAAATCCAGCTATAAACAGCAATAATACATGGTTGTGAAAATAAAGCAAGAAGCCCCACGAATGTTAACGACGTTTCTGACCAGTGGCAAGCAGTTTTATTTATTTACAAAGATAAGAACCTCTTCAAGAATCTAAATAGCCTAATTACTTGGGCTTCCCCCCAAAGGGAGCCCAAGCGGTTAAAAATGCCCTTCGTTCTTGGTTTTTGTCTTGAGTCACAAATCGCCGTCTGGGCCCTAAAACGCATGCGTGCCTTCTTATTGTTTCTGCGCATGCGCATGATTACAGAACACGCACATGGTTAAAAAATGGTGGATTTATAGAGCGTCGGCCTTGAAAGGAAGCACGAATACTATGATTTCTTCTCCGCTCAAGCCACATACAAATGGACACACCGTTTGCGGTAGACCCACACTGAACGCTTTTGAGTGTTTTATGAAGGGGTCGTTCCGCGGACTTTACGAGAGATCAATTAACGAGCGAACATTTGTAAGTGAACAAATCAAGAATTATGCTATATCAAATGAGCTATCCAATGTTAATCATGTAAAGAAACATTTGCATAAGCGTTATCGTGTATTTAGACGTGATCGTGAACCCAGCAGAATACCAATACGAACTCTGGAACGTTTGAGGAACAAGAACAGAAAGGTTAGAGAATTTGTTTATAAGAGGTATTCGTTCATATACACCCAAATCCTCCAAAGTTTATTGTGATGTGAAACCCTACTGAGTGAAGAATAAACAATGCTTACTTGCTTGTACTATGCTAGAGCATTAAAACAATAAACAACAAACAACTGAGATTTCATCATGTCAAAATTCTGCCGTTCATAGTTGGATATGCCAGGAAAGAAGCCCAAGTTCACGCAGATATGCGTCTTGTTTTACCTTATAAACACGAATCCTTTTAGGCTGATTTGAAAACTTGTAGATTCAGTTATGTGTTGGTTTTACTTCAGTTTCTAGCTTTGAAACAATTTCCTTCTGTTTAATCTTTCGAGGCTAAAATAAAAAGATACAAACACTGAGTACCACAGAAAAGTACTGCTCAGTAGCTTTTATTTCAACTGGTCACACTGTAGGATTTCATCGACAGATTCAAATTAATGAGAACACCTTGTACTGCATAATAAACATCACCACTGGAAAGTTCTGCTCAGTAGCTTACCTTGAATCGTCACACTTTAGGACTGACTCAAAAGTTAGAACCACCTTGACGGTATAATAAACAGCACCACTAGATAGTCACACTTTAGGGTCTAAAACGTTAGATAAAGTCACCTTGTACAGTATAATAAACAGCACCACAGGAAAGTACTGCTCAGTATCTCTCAGTCAATCGAATCGTCACAATTTAGGATTCCGTCCATAGACTCGAAAGTTAGAACCATCTTGTACAGCGTAATAAACAGCACCACAGGAAAGTACTGCTCACTGAATAGCTTTCAACTGATATGAATCCTCACACTTTAGGATTTCATCCACGTTAGAAACACCTTGTACATGCAGCATAAAAAAAAATAGACTGCTCAGCAGCTTTCATTTGAATGATGCAGGTCACATTTAAGGATATGTGCACCGACTCAAAAGTTCAATAGTTGTCTTTCGCTAGCTGTTGTTGACGAGAACATAAATTGATTACAACTTGAAAACGTTAGGGTACCTGTTCATGTTTTGCAATCATGGTGTGTTCTCCTGTCGGAAAGTCTTTGGTATCTTTTCCTCAGTGTTTTAGAAGCATTTCGTATGCCGCGTTCGTTATACGCGTGTTAAGCCTAATCAGAACACAGTCTACTTTGGAGACTGGTGTACCATAACACGAACTCCCTGTAACTCGAACTTCTCGCTAACTCCAATCATATACAGTTTCTTCTGCTTCACTTCGTTGTATTTACGATTTTAGGCCCCTGTGGATTCCAGCCTTCGAGATGACTGGGTTACTCTGTATGAATAAAGTTGTCTCCGGCCTGTCTCTTACCCTCTAGAATTTAATCCTTGATAATTCTCGAACTTTTGATAACTCCAATGCCCGGCTCTAATGTTTTCTTTGACTGTTTGAATTATCGGATTCTACATAGTCTCATTTTAGAACAGTTTAGACTAAAAACAAAAAAACAAAATTCCCGTGACTTATAGCCCCTTTAACCCAGACAAAAATATAAATAGCAAATTATAGTCAAACGCAGTTATGTGATTTATTAGTTTGGGCACTATTTCCGCGCGTCTTTTAGAGATAAAAACGTCAAGTTGAAAACAGGCAATTCGAAAGAGAGTCCTTTAAAAGGAAACATGTAGACTTCGCAATGACATTGCTGAGCGGCAGATCAATCATTTCCTTCATAAATGCCCCAGTAAATTCTTCACGACTTGAAAAGTAAATATGAGACTTAATAAACGAAACATGTTATGTGTAAATATGAGGCTTGCACGAAATATGTTGTGTCGATAAAGTTATGCTAAAATTATAAGCAGGATGTAAAATCGTAAAATGTCAGAATTATAAAAGCTCGAGGGTGTTCTTTAGCACTTGTACGATTGTATGTCGATCTATTTTCTTTACAATCTCTTTCTTCTTTGTATCTGTTTTGTATAAAGTAGGTTTAAACCAATTTTGTAGGATGGTTTTAGACTGAAATACATCGTTATGTTTATATAAGATGTTGTTGCCGGCAAAAGCCAGATGTTGTTGCAAAATAGACTATTTTAAAACAATCGATTTGTTTCTACCTTGCTTGATTAACTTTTTTTGTTAAACCCTCTTCTTTTGTTCATTAAACTTGAACTGAATTTAAAATAAGTCAATTAAGTGTTATTAAGTTGCACGCTAAATACGAATTGTCTAAAATCGCCAAATTTAATAATTACTAAATTAGCATAAGACAATCGTTTAATGGTGGGACTAATATCAGATGGTCAAAGGTCTCCGTCAGCCGATAAAATTCAAAGCAGCCGGCGCTTTTAGTTAAACAATACCCCTACTAAGAAGTTATTATATAATTCACCTTGGAAAAAAGTGGAATTCTGTAAGGTGAAACACAAAACTATTCGAGTTATGGAAAGTTAGAGTTACCGAGGCTTAAATTCTCTAAGCGGGAAGTTCGCGGTAAGTTTAGCGGAAAGTTCGTGTTTTAGGCAGTTTCGGAAGCTCGAGATAAAGAGATTCTACCGCTGAGTACTTTTCACTTCTCGACTTAACCCTTAATGCCCAAGAGTGCCAGATATCAAAATTCACGAAAAATCCTAAATTTCATTTTACAAAATATTGAAAAGCAAATGGAACCATGCAAAGTACTGCAGAAAAGGTTTCATTTGAATGGTCACACCATAGGATTTCGTTCACAGACTCAAAAGTTAGAACTACGCTACATGTCTCCATAATTGACTCTGGGAGTGAAAGGGTTAAACTTGAGTCATGTGATATAAAGTTTTGGGGTCTGTTTCCAAACAGTTACCACCCAGATCGTCTCTAGGTGTTTCTAGTGTTGGTTAAACCGGTGCTCATTTATACACCGCGGAGAGTAGAGACAATGTGTTTGTCTTGTCTTGTCGCCGGACGCGACGTGACAAACACCGGACCACCAACACATATTTTCAGTTTCCTTTTTTAAACCTTCCTATTCTTTCGAGCTCCAGCCAATAACATGGAGCCGGTGCAACTGTTTTTAGCTTTGGAGATATTTTTCCCTCAACGGCAGATCATAATTCCCGCACACCATCTACGCAGTGTACACGATCATTAACCATTTTTTCTTCGGTTATACCTGGGTTGCAAGTTTTAACGTAAACAGAACAAAAAAATTGTTTAAGGAGGGTGAAACTTGACAGTCTTACAACTGACAAACCTGTGGCCCTCAGATTCCAAGTCGAATTGGAATTTAGAAATGTTAGTTTTCGAAGAGGGAGGAAAAACCGAAGTACCCGGAGAAAAACCTTCGAGGCAAGGACAAGAAGTAACAACAAACTCAACCCACATATGACACTGGATCAATTTCAAAAACTGAATAGCAATTAATGGTGAAAGGAACAACTCGCAGAATATTTTGTGGAAAAACGAACCTGTTTCCATTACAGCTACGTAATCTTTCACGCTTCTACAATAGTTTTTATCACAGAAACGCAGAGTAAATGTAACTGACCTCCTCACAAAATAACCCATGGAAAATTTACAGAGTTTTAGAAACATGGCTCTCGACCAATCAGATCACAGCGCCATGCAGTTTAACCATAGTTCTTTTCTTAACATTTATTGTAAAAGAGTGGAAGTTTTAATGTCAGAACTGCTACCAATCTTTCACGAGTGGTTCCAGTTCCGTAACTCACCTTTTCCCCGTTCCTTTTGTATGTCTTTCATAATTTATGGTAAATGGTTTTCCACCAAACAGCATACATAGGATCTTGTTCATTGTTTGCTTTGCTTTGCTTTGCTTTGTTTGTTTCTTCTGGGCCCGGTTGTTTGAAAGAGGATTAACGCTAATCCTGGATTAAAAGTT
>JAJLRJ010000014.1:9412508-9482508 GCA_024195265.1 Dendrophyllia cribrosa | reverse complement strand
GGGAGTACCCCCCCCCCCCACCCGGGTAGAAAGGCCACGCACAAACCTCACCAGCGATTAAAACTTTAGTTTACCAACCTGAATGTGAGTGACATTGCATAAGACCACCAGAATGGACTCCTCAGGGACGCGGCTCTCTCTGTGCAACCTAGGGACGAATGAAAAAGAGTGGGGTCACTGTACACACAACTGGAGATGTGGATGGCGGTACCAAAGGTTACTGAAAGAAGAAAATTACAAACTGAAATAAATGAAAATATACATTTTCGTTGCTGATATAATTATTTTTTGTCTATTAAACATGCCCGCAATAGAGGATGTACGTTTAGTTGCAATTAACTTTTGCAGATGTTTCCACCTGCAGGTGGCTCCATTGGCCATGGAAAAAGGAAAAACAAACAGTACTTTAGGAACGTACTACTGAACAGCTTTCATTTGAATGGTCACAGTTTAGCTATGATGTTATCCGCAGATCGACTCAATAATTAGAACCACTTTGTACAGCACAATAAACAGCACCACAGAAACGAATTACTCAAAAGATATCATTTGAATAGTCACGTGCTAGGGATATTAGATCCTGAGATTCTGTTGGACACCTTTTAAGTACTTAACAGGTTTAGCGCCATGCTACAGCTGTATATCACAGATCTTTTAGCTAAGTATCCTTCAAGAGCTCTTCGATCTCGTCGTAAGAATTTGCTCGTAAAACCTGTGTTTAACCTGAAAACGTATGGTGGGCGTTCATTTGCTGTTGCTGTAATGTTACTTTGGAACCCGTTACCAGATGACATTAAAGAACTGTACTAGGGTGAACAGTTTTAAGTGCATGCTCAAGAATTTTCTTTTTTCTTAAGCCTTTGATAATGTTATAAGAAAAACGTAAGAATTCACTAGCATCCGTGAGATTTTCAAAACAGATCACCATATCTGTACAAGCCATGTTGGATGCAATAACGCCATGATGAAACAACGGAGGTTCTTCTAGCTCCAAGAAACATTACCCAAAAACAGAATAAAACAAGGAGCTAAGACATATAAACCGCAAGAAGTCATGGTTTCAATAGAGACACGGCAGCTACAGACTTTGATCTTAGACGCTTACATCCGTGATAAAGATCCACTTTCTCACAAGTCTTGCACACCACAGACTTAGACACTAAATCACGGGCTGACAGATTGACTGATCCTAGCATATTCATAACAAAAACTGCAGCCGATCACTACTTATCTTGCAACAAAAGTTAGCCAAAGAAGCCCTAACATATGCCAAGAGAGCTAGCATAACGATAATTCTATAAATGGCTATACACATATATGTATATATATATAGCTATATATGTCATTAAAGAGATTTATATCTCGAAGTTCATCAAAGAGTCATACAATACATATCGAGCATGCAAAACTGAGACAAAGAGATAATAGTGACAAGTCACAATTCTATTTTGGTGATCTAAAAGGAACAAATATCTCGTAGACCTTCTTGGGAAAGCTATTCTAAAGGCTTCTTTATACATTTTACGACCAGCGGGAGTCGTGTTTGGCCTGTCACCTTTATAATACCTCTGATCTAAATCATAAATTGAGCAAGCGCTGAAGCAGATGAAGAATGGAAAAGCAGCAGGTCCGAATGCCCCACCCCAGAGACTCTTAAAGTAGACCCCAAAACCACAACGGCTTTGCTACACCCGCTTTTCCTTCAGATCTGGGAAATGGAAAAGGCGCCGTCGAAATGGAAGAATGGTCACTTTGTCAAGCTGCCCAAAAAAGGAGATCTTGGGCTCTGCAAGAACTGGAGGGCATGCTCCTCTCGATTCTCAGCAAGGTTTTCGGCCGCGTTATCCTTGAGAGGCTGAAACATGCCCTAGATCACAAACTGCGATGTGAGCAAGCAGGATTTAGGAAAGAAAAATCTTGCCCTGTTCATATTGCATCCCTGAGGATAATCATTGAACAATACACCGAATGGCAGACTCCGCTATACATGAACTTTTTTTACTTTGGAAAAGCCTTCGACAGTGTTGACAGGAACGTTATCTAGCAACTCATGGGTCACTATGGAGTTCCACCAAAGTTCATTAAGTTGATCCAGGAGTTGTATGAAGCTTCATCCTGTCGAGTTGTGCACAACGGGAAACTGTCAGAGCCGTTTGAGATGAGCACTGGAGTCCGTCAAGGCTTCTTGCTGTCACCAATGATCTTTGTAATGGTCGTCGATTAGATTATGAGAGAGGTAGAGAGTCAGGGTAAAACTGGTATTCAACGGACACTTACAACTCAGCTCCATGACCTGGACTATGCAGATGCCATTTGTCTTCTTTCCCAAAAACTGTAACATATGCAAACCAAGACCAACCATCTGGCACTGGTTGTAGAGAATAATGGCCTCAAGATCAGCAAAGAAAAATCGAAAGTCATGAGAACTAACGGCAAACAGTGGGAGAAAACGAAGTTGAAAGATGTGGAATTGGAGGAGGTCCAACGCTTTACATATCTAGGGAGTATTGTTACATCAGACGGAGGAGCAGACGAGGATGTAAAAAGTAGGATAGGCAAAGCCAGATAGGCCTTTAATACCTGCACAGCAGTGTGGAATTCATTATAGATATCCATTAAAACTAAGCTACGAATCTTTCAACCAACGTGAAGACAGTTCTTCTATACGGTTCCGAGACTTGGAGAGAAACAAGATTCATATCAAACAAGCTGAAAACCTTCACCAAGCAATGTCTAAGAAAGCTGCTAAAGATACACTGGCCAGAGAAAATCAGCTATAGGAAACTTTGGGCAAGAACAGAGCAAGACTGTATCCCAACAGAGATCGCCAGGCTTAAGTGGAATTGGATCGGCCACACTTTGCGGAAGCCAAAATCTGACACGACCAGGCAGGCCCTGGAATGGAGTCCGCGAGATAAAAGGAAGGTTGGAAGGCCAGTGAAAACCTGGAGATCAGTAGAAGAGGAGCTCAAAGAAACCAACATCCCCTGGAACACAGCCAAGAAAACAGCTATAAATAGAGTCCATTGGCGCAGCACTGACGACGCCCTGTTCCACTCGGAACCTAATGGATTAACTAACTAATTGAGCCTTTTGGAAATAGCACGCCCTATAAATTCAACATTATTACTAGATTGTTATATCATTCTACACACAAAAGAGCTAGATCCACATTACACGACCCAAGATTTGACTGTGGGAGTGAAGGTGTCAACCCTTTTCACTACCAAAGTTATCAGAGTGAAACCACTTGAGTTATACAATGTTTATCTAACTTATTTGGAGATTTTGGACGATACAGCTCTTAAGCAGCACTTTCTCGCAATATGCAGCACACTGGTTATTATGCCGCATATTGTGATTCTTGTAAACAAAAGATATCGACTGACTATGAAATCCTTTAAAATGAAAGTTGTTGCTGATGACATTTTGTTTTTGTTACTATGTCATTTTTCTGGTAATAGTGGTTCTGACTTAAAGTCCGTGGACGAAACCTTTCTTTAACTGTGGTCATACAAATGAAAGTTATTTTTTTAGCTGATTCATCACATTGTGGTGCTGTCTGATTGTCAGTCAGTCATTTCGCAAAACAAAATTTGTACTCTTCTTCAGTTTTGGATTTGAGTACCTGGAAGTGAAAGGGTTAAGGTACCCGCATCTTGATCTGCAGACAAACAGGCGTTGGGCAGATAAATTGCTATTTTATTATTATTTATTTATTTTTTTATTCACACAGCAATACAAATACAGAACAGCGATACAAATACACTAAACATCCGGCAATTACACATTATTACAAATTTAAAGGAAAACCGAAATTGCAGCAGAACATATATGTGGATACTTGCACTGTTTATATTTATTATTACGTATTCACATCTAAAAACTCAAGCCTCCTCGTGCTAGAAAAAAAAAAGAACGAACGCATAGGGGAAGAAGTTGGACATTACAATTTACAGAATAAAATTAATAATTTCAAAGCTCAAAAAGGTATAGGTTGTAGTTTATCTCTTCTGATTTCCTTTACCTTATGGTTACAGGTTGTCCAGGGGGTTGAATAGGTAGGAAATGATAAGAAGGGGGTGCTGATAAAGACTGATGGATCTAGGATGCGTTTTTTGGGAGAATTCGAAATCGGATGTGTGATCTCAGATCATATGGATACCAAATGAACCTACTTCGACTCTCTCATATATTTCTCTTAGCTTCAACATATAATTTTAAAAATATATGCAAAAAAATCTTACCTCAATTGACCACGACATGAAATCGTGAAAGAAACAAAACAGCGAACGTTGCGAATATCAAAAATCCGGATTTAGATTTAATCTGGTGAATCTCTCAGGACTAAGGATTCAACGGATTCATGATCCGTTTTTGGATTAAAGTAAAAATGAAAAAAATCCAAAATCGTTTTTTGGATTCAAGAATCCGGAGTCGGATTTTCTCCCAGAAACGCATCCTTAGTTAATAGAGCCAAGTTGGAGTTCCTTCTCATGGTATTTTAAGTAAGATAAGAAATCCATAAGTAGGTTGAAACGTGTAACACGCTTCGCAGCTTCCGAATATTCATTTCTTGCTTAGTACCATATTTGGAAACCCCTCGGTCCCTTGAGATTGGAAGCAAGTTGTTCTAGCAAATTGATTGGTTAATATTTTTATCTTGATTTTCCAAATATGGCTGTAACTTACAACTTCTTAGCAAATTGAATTATCGGAAGCTTGTTTTGAAGCGTGCAAGAAACAGTTGCACGTTTCAACCCACTTATGGGTTTCTGGTAAGATAAGATTTGAACAAGCACGAGACTTATTACCTTGGAGATTACACCCTGTATAAGCACGTGTATGAGATAAATTTCAAAAAGCCCGCATTCTGTTGTGTATAGTGTTTGTGTGGCGGTATCACGTTGACACAAAACAATAACAGAAAAATAAGACAACTTGAGATATCGAACGATTGTTTATTTGCTTAAACATAAAAACATAGATAAAAAGAATCGTACAAGTCGACGTTTCGATGTTTTGCTAACATCGTTATTAAGAGGAACTCAAGAGAAAAGATAAATAATTCAAGGAATTACCTCATTAACAAGAACGACCATGAACAACAACCACATTTACATGACAATGAAACACTTGTCAGTATAGTTAAGTAATGATTCGCATAAGAAGGAAAGTGCTGAAACGCAATGCACGATGGAATGTCAACTTTTTTCATTGTTACAACTAGTGATCTGATTGGCCTAGACTCGAAAACCGCTACAAAGTTAAGGTTCAAGGTGCATTTTGTCTAATTATTTTAAGGTTTCAAGTAATTTGAGACCCAATCGCACAACATGCAATTTTTAAAAGATATTGTATTTGAGGAACTTCATCAAATAAGCAAAATTATTAGCTATTGTCTTCTGCTATTCTGATTGGTTAAGCACAAACATTTCCCAAAATTTATTTGACGCAAATGGATTTTCTTTATTTTTATACTGAAATACAATTATGAACCATCAGCCCCTCCACTATTCTTAAAATCAAAGATATTCTATGTGGGAAAGAGCCAATGCGGCAGAACAATGAAGTTTACGATAGTTCTTATGTGGAGCATCACTTAAATAGAAATTTGTTCAAGTGGCTCAGTGGAGACATGGTGAAGCAAGCGTTCTGTGCTTATTCACTAAGGAAAGTTAATTCATAAAAATAATCTACAAAGCACGATTATAATTATATTATACAAGTTCCAGGGATTCTGACAGGGTGCGGGGAAAAAACTAAAATTGTACGGGAGTTTTGAGGCAAATTGTGCGGGAAATAACGTCGATTGTGCGGGAAATTGTGCGGGATTGCGCAATCCTGTGACCAACCAAATATTCAATCACCAGTGTTCTAGCCAGGCCAGAAAAACATGTAAGGGAGGAAATTCTGCATAAATGAAAAATACAAATATGTGTTTTACTTTGGGGATTAAAATGTACCCAGCAATCGCCAATTTGCGGCTGTTTTTCTTCACCAAAGTTTATTTGTCTCTACAAAATCACATTGCGTGACACGATGAACTCGATCGGGTAAAACCGAAATACCACATTTAAATGAAATGTTTCCGATCTGTTGCGAGTTCCTTTATGAAAAATTCGTACATTTTATGTAGTTTGAATAATTTCCATTAAAGGTTCACACAATTTCTTCGAAAGTTTGCCGCAAAAACACAACCTCGAGATGTATGCAAATTGCGTGCTAAATGTAATTTGATAGCATGGTTGTTTTGCATTTTCTTGAATGAAAACGTCTTTCACTTGATTGAAAAAATCACAATCCAGTATTCTGATCAGAACTTAATCATTTTCTCCTATCAATCCGAAGTTCCAGCGCTTTAATAGTTTGTTTGTCGATTCGCAAACTTGATAAGTTCTTTGCGAAAATAATTCAGACAGAGTGACATTCATTTCGGCGTGACCGGGTACATTTCTTCGGTGTTTCTTCTTCGGTCCCGACATATTAAACTGAAAGAGGAAGCGAAAGCGCTCGAAAAAAATATCAACAGGCCGCTAAGAAAAGCGACATAATGTCTGAAAAACGACAATTAAAAAGCTACGCGAAAAAATCTGTAGGAAGTCGGAAAGAAGTAAAACTGAGACTAGTTCCCAGGACGGCGATGAGAACGCCTTGTTGTTTTAATATCGATCCTCTCGAGCTGTTCGAGGAAAGCGAGGGTTTTCTCGATTGTTAGGAAGGAAAATGGGCTGAAAATAGCCTAAAACGTTTCTCGAAATCTTGGTAATCAAAAGAAATACCTGATTTAATTAACATTTTAATCAAATATTTCAGTATTGTGCGGGATTGTGCGGATTTTTAGGAATTGTGCGGAATTGTGCGGTCCCGCACCCGCGCATCCTGTCAGAATCCCTGAAGTTCTATGTTTGTTTTGGAATTATAACACTCAGTTTAGCTGAGTAGTGCGAAGTGAGTGCAAACAGCAGTCATATTACCAAACAATTAACCAGCAACAGCTTAAGGTTGACAACAGGACAGATGGCTTCTATTTGTCTCGTTGTAGTTCTTTAGTACATAATGGCAAACAAACAGAAAATAGTTAATTTATTACACGCGTGTTAGTTTCCGGCTTCTTTGTATTTTAAATGTCAATTTAGTACTAAAAATGTCATTTATCATACAATTTACTCTAATTTGAACGTTTTTCATTTCTACAACCAATCTAAAATCTCTCTAGAATCCAGCTTCTCGTTTCTGGTTATCCTGCATCACAATATAAGAATCTAAACTCCCCTCATGTAGCTGTTTGCAACTATTTGAGTAGGTGGATGAAATCCTACAGTGAGACCAGTACTTTCTTGTGGTACTGTGTAGGTAGTAGTAGTCTTTATAAAATCAAAGAGACAAAACATACGCGAGTCTTTACAAAGAATAAAGATGTAAAAACTAAATAACAGCTAATTAACATGTATATGTACAATGACAGAAGTAAGCAATTCAAAAAGTTTAATCCTATTGAGTACCAAGCTACTTCATAAATTGAAAAAGGCATCTATTTATAAAAGCCCGTAAAAGCCCGGTGGTTGTAACTTTTCAGTCTGGGGGTGAAATCTTTAAGTGTGACCATTCAAATGAAAGCTACTGAGCAGTACTTTCCTGTGGTACTGTTTATTATGCTGTACAAGGTGGTTCTAACTTTTGAGTCTGTGGATAAAATCCTAAAGTGTGACCATTCAAATGAAAGCTAGAGTAGTACTTTTCTGTGGTACAATTTACTATGCTGTATAAGGTGTTTCTAATTTTTGAGTCTGTGGATGAAATCATAATGTCTGGCCACTCACTTGAAAGCTAAAAAGCAACGTTATCGAGTAGTGCTTTCGTGTGGTGCTGTTTATTAAAATGTTCAAGTCGTTCAAGGTTTTTCTAACTTATGTGTCTCTAGATGAAAACTTAAAGTAGCTTAAAGTGTGACCATTCAAATAAAAGCTCTTGGGCAATACTTTCATTTAGAACAGTTTATTTCTTAATGCTTTGCAAAATGAAGTATACTTTTCTTTCTTTTTTTATTCTATCTTGCCTGCTTTTGATTGTGAAAGGGTTAATTGTTTAGAGCATTCAAAGGCAAACAAAAAGAGAAAATCCCGCGGATTTACTTAACACGTGTTTAGCAGTTTTCGTGGATTGCCAAATACTAACTCACGAGGCCATTGAAAGGGATGAATGAATTCTTTAGGTGTTGTTTATGAGTTAATTAACTTCGAATCATTGTTCTTTGACGCGTGGACCACATTATCGAAAAACAAACGACCGAAATATATGATATATAAGTGAAAGAGATATCGTAAACAATTCAAGACTCTTCAGAGGACGCAACCATATTTGACAAATTCCCAAAAATGTGTAGAAATAAATAGAAATAAAAGACTTGATTAAACTTGAAAGCATGTCTTTTAACCCTTCTCCCCCGGAATCAAACCTTGAGACAATGTATTGTTGTTTTACCTTTTCAGCTCGTGGATGAAATCCTGAACTGTGACAATTCAATTGAAAGCTATGGAGCAGTACTTTCCTGTCAGTCTTGCGGTACTGTTTATTACGCTGCACAAGGTGGTCCTAACGTTTGAGTCTGTGGATGAAATCCTAAAGTGTGACCATTCAAATAAAAGCTATTGAGCAGTACTTTCCTGTGGTACTGTTTATTATGCTGTACAATGTGGTACTAACTTTTGAGTCTGGGGATGAAATCCTAGTGTGACCATTCAAATGAAAGCTACTGAGCAGTACTTTCCTGTGGTACTGTTTATTATGCTGTACAAGGTGGTCCTAACTTTCGAGTCTGTGGATGAAATCCTAAAGTGTGACCATTCAATTGAAAGCTATTGAGCAGTGCTTTCCTGTGATACTGTTTATTATGCTGTATAAGGTGATTCTCAACCTCGTTCCCAGGGCTTGAATCCTAAAGTGGGACAAATCAATTGAAAGCTATTTCCCGTGGTGCTGTTTATTATGCTGTACAAGGTAGTTCTAACTTTTCAGTCCGTGGATAAAGTTCTAAAGTGGGACCATTGGATAGTTAATTTTTAGATTTCAGTACGAACTCATTTACAGCCTGCTTATTTAAATCTACTGAAGCTAAACAACTGAGATAAATCTTCGCTATTGTATTTTCTAATGGTCGTGATCTCATTTATTCTTATTACGGGTGATATGAACTCACAATATACCTTTTCTGAGTAAAATCTGCCATTTTGAAGATGGTGTAAACACGTCACGAAACACAGTGTTTGTATGAAAAAAAAAGCGGAATTTGATGCCAAATAATTTTCGTCGAATTAAATATCTGAGAAGTTTATGAGTGGTAAACATCAGATACTAGATCAAATATTTTTGTGTTTATAGTTGAGCGATCTACCTGAGCTTCAAAGCGAGTAATCGTGTTTTAACGTTTCCACACATTTGTCTCTAAAAATTTCCCGCAGACTTTGACAGATTTTACAAACAAATGTATGAAAAAATTATATTTCGATTGCACGCTTTGCAGCCCCGGTACATATCTCAAATTTTACAAGAGAGATATTTTACCTAGTATCTCATTCATCAATATATTTCAGATATTAAATTTGACGGAAATTGTTTCTCATCGGATTCCGTTTTTTTTACATACAAACACTGTATTTCGTGATCTGTTTGCCGTGTTTTCAAAATGGCGGATTTTACTTCGAAAAGGTATGTTAACCCTTTAACGCCCAAGAAGAAAAATTCCAAATTTTATTTTGTAAAATATTAAAAAAACAAATGGCACCATGCAAAAGTACTGCCGAAGAGGTTTCATTTCAATGGTCACACCATAGGATTTCATCCAGACTCAAAAGTTAGACAATGCACTACATGCCTCCATAATTGACACTGGGAGTGAAAGAGTTAACCGCTCCCAACATATGTAGTCATCTTCATGAGTGCTATTGAGGAACACATCAGTGATCGTCAATCTGTTTGCATGCAGACTAGCCTCTTGGCAAAAACTAATCAATTTCAATTTGCAAGACCACGATGAAATGCTATTCAGGAAGAACACCAAAGGAAAAAAAATAGATCTACAGTATTGATATAAAGATCGTACTCTGGTACTGATCGTCAATCTGTTTGCAGACTACAATCTTGCACATTTCAAATCATCTTTGAATCGGGGGGATGGGGTCTTATTTGTCGTTTTATTCCGTCCGAGATTGTAGCTTCTTGGCAGAAACTGATCAATCTCAATTTGCAAGACCATGGTGAACAGCTATATTCAGAAAAAACACTAAAGATAAGAGACAATAGATCTAAAGTACTGATACAAAGATCGTCTTCCGTGGAACTGATCGTGTATCTGTTTGCAGACTAGCTTCTTGACAGAAACTAAACAATCTCAATTTGCAAGACCATGATGAACAACTTTAATTCAGAAAGAACTATACAGAAAAAAGACAACAATAGGGGGGGCGGGGGGGGGGGGGGGTCTCTTTTTATTCCGTCCGAGATTGTAGCTTCTTGGCAGAAACAAGTCAATCTCAATTTGCAAGACCATGATGATCACCTAAAGAAAAGGGACAATAGAACTACAGTAATTTAACACTGTCCTCTGGAACTGACATGTTTTCATTAAAGCGATTATTTCAAAAAATAAAGTCTGGCACGGACCGAGTTTTAAACTTCTATTGACTCCTTCTAACTGCGTAATGTTTCATTAGCAGTTTAAACTCTCCTTAATAGCTATTATCCGAAGGTTTATTCTTTTTTTACAGCTGTGTTAGCTATGTGCGGCGCTAAAACCTCAGAAAACTCATGTCGACCTCTAAATTAGACATCAAGCCTTCAGGGTCAAAAAATGAATAGCGAAGCACAATGATCAAAGGACGATTTTAATAAACTAGTTAAACACTACTTTGCATACAACTGTATCTCTCGGTGCCGCTTGTCATAACTTGTCAACACCTTAATTAACTTTTCCCGCTATATAAATGCAACAATTGGCTACCACGACGTTAATAACATGCCCTCCTTTGTTTGATACCTTGGAAGATGCGGTGCGCATCCATCAACATTATTGCTCTCACAACTCACAGCAGGTACGATTTAATATTTAATCTCTTATATAGGGCAAGTTAAAATTGGACAGAATTCATTCTGCAAAAAATTGAAAAATCAACGGTTCCACACGAAAATATTGCTCAATCTATGCAATAGCTTTCATTTGAATGGTCACACTTTAGGATTTTATTCACAGACTCAAAAGTTAGAACCACCTTGTAACCATCATAAACGGCACAAAATGAACGTACCGCTCGATAGTTTTTACTTGAGTGGTCACACTTTAGGATTCTAAACTTGTAAGGTTATAGCCACCTTATCGATCAAGAAAAACGTTTTGTAACAAAACTTATAACCTCAGGCTGTACTGAGAAGCGCCTAACAATTTAAATTTCGTTTAATGCCAAAGGGTTTTGTTTAGAGTTCTTCAAGTTCTAGCCAATCTTTTGTACCGTATGAGCTTGCTATGTCAGCCGGATCACGGAAACATGCTGCTCTTCTTAATTAAAACTGCCCTTGTCCGCTTTGTTGATTACCGACTCCATTCATTTCCAAATTAAACCGTCGGCTGCGGTCATCCGACAGAAGGAAATGTGCTTTGAATTCGATGAAAGTCTACATGTTGTGGGTTTTTTCAGTGTTTTTAACGACTGGATTGAAATACTTGAACCGCGTTTTTTAAGCTTTTAAAATAGTTATGAAACAAAAATGAAGTACAAGGGAAATAGGACATGGAGAAACTGCTATGGTTCTACCGTCAGTTGCTCTTTCAATTGGAGGATTTTATAGCATAAGGTAAGCCGTTTTATAGCGGTGTATCGATCCAAACATTACCGGGCTCAAAACTAAAAAAGGGCAAACACCACTTTGTCAAGCACTGAAAAACGAAGAGTACAATAGGAATGTACTACTTTGTAGCGTTAACTTCAATTCACGAGCATACTCCAAAGTTGGAACCAAACAGGCAACGTAATAAACAGTACCACAAAAACAGTATTGCTCAATAGCTTCAGTCTGAATGGTCAAGGTTTCGCAGACTCAGGCGAAAACCATATTTAATTGACTCCAGGTTAGAAACCGCAAACATGGAGGGAAACAGTAGGGAATGCCCGTTAGACAAGCTTTTAGTCTGAAAAAAAGGTTATAACTACACATGGCCTTAAACGGACTTATGTATTTTTCCATGCTTTTGTAATCCGGCTTAACCAACGAAACAAACGACAAGCATGAATTAACAATAAAACATTTGCCTCGACACCACATAATCTTCTCGCTTGCACGAAAGACATGAAAAACGTTGATTTTTCAGTAGGTAGAAGGAAAAAATTCATCCAAACGCTAGCTCATAGTGTTGTTTATAAAAGAGAATAACAAGTGTCGACATGAAAATGTTATCTCTGTCTGTAGAATATGTAAAAATTTGGCCAGCTTGATCAGGTCGTAGAAATTTGATGACATCAAATCAAGAAACTTGTGCTATACTTAGTCGGATGGATTATTATCAGATAATACACAATATTTTCATTTCGTCTAATTTATCTGCAGACGATAGATTTTACCTGTCTCAGTATTGAATTTGTAAAAAAAACCAGCTTAATTACGCTGTAGAAATTCGATGACATCAAATCAAGAAACTTGTTCTATTCTAAGTCTAGATTTAACTTGTCTGATAGTTTGTTATCATGCAAATATCACACAATATCTTCATTTCTTCTAATTTATCTGCAGACGATAGATTTTACCTCTGTCTATTGAATTTGTAAAAATAAAACCAGCTTAATTAGGCTATAGAAATTTAATGACACCAAATGAAGATACTTGTCCGATACTTAGTCTACATTTAACTTGTCGGATGGATTGTTATCAGATATCAAACAATATTTTCATTTCTTCTAATTGTCTGCAAAGGATAAATTTTGTTTTTGTCCATTGAATTTGTTAAAAAAAAAACACTCAGCTTATTAGGCTGTAGAAATTTGATGACATCAAATGAAGATAGTTGTCCTACACTTAGTCTACGTTAAACTTGAAAGGTGGATTGTTACCAGACATCACACAATATTTTCATTTCTTCTAATTTATCTGCAGACAATAAATTTTATCTGTCTAAAGAATGTGTTAAAAAACACAGCTTAATTAGGCTGTAGAAATTTGATGACATTAAATGAAGAGACTTGTTCTATACTTAGTCTAGATTTAACTTGTAGAATGGACTGTTATCAGATATCACACAATATGTTCATTTCTTCTAGTCAAATATAACGCAAAAGAGTTACAAAATAGATAAAAACTAAGGTCTGAATTGAAATAAGAAATGTTGGTTGAACAGTTTAGCACTTGGGTAACATTTAAACAGAGGGAAGAGGGCGTTATTATATCAGTATAAATACTAAAACAGAAGTCGCAACGACAAAACATTGTGATTTCTCAGTTTTGCATTGCGCATCGCTACTGCGCATAATTACTGGCGTCATCAGCGCGCACACGAGCGCGCGAACGACCAAGTAGGGTTCTTTGAGGCTCCCGAACCGGCTAATTCCTCGTTGATGAGCACGATGACCTGTATTTTTAATGCATGATTTTGCTTTATTCCCCAAATAAATAACTGGCTAATTCCTCCTAAACGAGCACAGTGACCTACTTTTTTATTGCTTAATTTTGGTGTAAACATTGTCCTCTTTGAGTTAAAAGAGTTTAAAAAATGTCGTCGTCATGAAAAAAAGTTATCGCTAAAAACGCGTACATACTTATCACTCACGAGCATTAAATTATGACCTTGAGATCATTCACGCCTGCAGGGAACGTCTTGAGTCAATGCGGTTTAAGGCTGTGTGCCTTTCCCATAAATTATACATTAAATTGTTCCTTGTGGTCAATGCATTATACCTATTTTAGTTTTCTAGTACTACATAATAACTATGCTTCCAGCTACCCCAAAATTTAGTTGAACCGATAAATAAACACGCGCGCGGATAGGTAGTTCTACAGGACTTAATATTGGGAAACTTAAGCTCATCGCATCTCCCTCGTAAGCGCAGTGACCTTTATTTTTTATTACATCTTTCGAAACAATTCTTGGCAGGGAACAATCAGGGAAATTTTCAAAAAAATCATTTGTCGACTTTTATTTCTGAGGAATCATCTTAATTTCTACAACTTCACAGTTATCAGTATACTTAAGAAGTATTTTCTTATTCACTGCGTAGGTAGCTTAGATCTAACATATCAATTAGCATTAGTTTGAAAAGTTAATTTTCTATAAAATGTGTTATAACAATTTCCTCTTTTCTACGCTTTACTATCGAAGATAAAACTTCAATTTTGTCAATTTAACATGGTATAAATTAAGCATAGTAAGTATCACTTTTTAAAACTCAAGATCTAAGCAAGTTTTGAAGTTAGATAGCTGTACAAGGCAGAAGGGGGAATTCCGCCGGCATTTCAAATGAATCTGGACCAGGCTTACCACAAATATCTGGGTAATTCCAGGCTTACTAGGCTTTTGGTTTTCACTTTTTGTTTTCAAAAGCTTCATGGAAGTTTTACCCGGCCTTTATTACAGGAGTTGGACTGGGTGGGGTAGTGGTGCACTGCAAACAGAGAGGTGGAAGTAGTAGGAATCATGAAAGAGCAGTTAAAGACTGACATCAACTTTCTACCATGATCAACCGAATTCTAGATGTCTTTTTACCATTCCGTTAGCGTTGCAGCTAGACATCTCTGCCGCAAACAATAATCAAGTAACAGAAACGTAAGTTAGCCCTCTCATTCTCGGAGGCAAACGCTGGGTCACGTGAGTGGTGCTATCGTTTGAGTCTGTGGATGAACTCCCCAAGTGTGACCATTCAAGGTTATTGGACAGTAACTTCCTGTGGTGCTGTTACAAGGTGGTTGCATCTTTTGGGTCTTCAAAGTGTGACCCTTCGAATAAAAGCTATTGAGCAGTGCTTTTCTGCGGTAATGTTTATTATTCTCATCTGAACAAGTTGGATGGAACTGTTAGATCTGTGGACAGACTTCTTAAAATGTCACCACTGAAATCAAATCTACTTAATAGTACTACCGAATGGTGCTGTCTATTTTTAAATATTCTTAAAAAAAGGATTTTAAACTGGGGCAATCTTGGGTGTTCAATGGGTTAAGTGACTTTGTTTTGGGGCAGGATTTTGTGCGTGTACAAGTTGATATAGAGCTCGTATTGTTAAGTCTCTCTCCACTGACGAGGATTTAGGAGGAGAATTTGAGTAGCTTTAGCAGCGCGTTGCCAATATTTTCATTTCCGAGAGTGACAAGCTCAAAATTGATCAAACAAATCATTTTGCAAGAACAGTAACACACGGAAGCATTTTCAGTAACTTCCATTTGAATGGTCGGAGATTCTCCAATACTCCGAATAAAAGTTCGAACAACTTGTGCCGTATTTCAAACAAATTAAGATTGAATGATAAGCTTCTAGCAGCCCGTCTACTGTTAAGCCTTTTAAAATTACGACACAATACTCAGTGTAATGGTCACTTAGAATTATGGCTCTTACATATGCGGAAACGTGTCAACATTTATTGAACTCTACAACAACGCACGCCAGTAAACAAAACTCATAAAACCCATCATGTGCCCAGAGTAAATAGGATTAAATTATATATTATAAAACTGATCTGAAGTAATTCATCTTTTGATCTTCTGTATGACGGCCACAATAACTTATCTACTTAAAATTTAGTTTGTTATTGACAGTACAACTGTAGATCTTATATCATTTATATTATCACTCCTGGAGACAAACCCTGAGGCGTGTAATGTGGTTCTAACTTTTGAGTCTGTGGAAAAATCCTATGGTATGACCATTCAAATGAAAGCTATTGAGCAGTACTTTCCTGTGGTACTGTTTATTATGCTGTACATTGTGGATCTAACTTTTGAGTCTGTGGATGAAATCCTACAGTGTAACCATTCAAATGAAAGCTATTGAGCAGTCTTTCCTGTTGTGCTGTTTATCACGCTGTACAAGGTGGCTCTAACGTTTAAGTCTGTGGATGAAATCCTACAATATGACCATTCAAATGAAAGCTATTGAGCAGTACTTTCCTGTGGTACTGTTTATTATGCTGTACAAGGTGGTTCTACCTTTTGAGTCTTTTGAGCTATTGAGCAGTACTTTCCTGTGGTACTGTTTAGTATGCTGTACATTGTGGTTCTTACTTTTGAGTCTGTGGATGAAATCCTACAATATGACCATTCAAATGAAAGCTACTGAGCAGTACTTTCCTGTGGTACTGTTTATTATGCTGTACATTGTGGTTCTAACTTTTGAGTCTGTGGATGAAATCCTAAAGTGTTACTATTCAAATCAAATGAAAGCGACTAAGAAATCCTTCCCTGTTGTACTATTAGTTTTCTTAATATTTTACAAAATGCCTTTTTCAATGTTTAACAGTTGGCCAATATCAGCGGTATCAAAAGGTTAAGCATACTGAACTAACTGAGAAGCATATATAGCAGTGCGTCGTTAGGGCTTTGCCGTGATATCGAAATTGGACCTCTAAAGTAATACAACAAACATTTTTTCACGTTTCATTTTTGATCATAGAATTGCATATAGCAATTAAATCGATAACATTAAAAATATATCTTCTCTGAACAGTAATACATATTTTAATGGCGACAAAATGGTTAAGGTAATTCTACTCTATATTAGGCATGTGTTGGTCTAACACAAGATTCATTAGTGAAATTAAGCATTTATTCAAGTATATCACGGATTTTAGGATAAGTAAAGATACGTTTAAAAACTAACAAAATTGAACCAAATCAGGAGAGTGCGTTAAACTAATAAATGAACACACCATGAGACGTGAGAACACCTCGGAAGAAAAGTACACGAATGTTTTTTTTTTTCATTCTGTTTATTAATTATTCACCAACAACGTTTTAGTTTATGTTTATCGAGATGGAAGGAATCTCTGCGGTAATTGTTACTTTCAGATGTGACTCAAAGTTAGTTTTAAGGACCTAAACGAGAAGGAATGTTCAGTTAAAACAAAATGTCGTCTTAATTTGAGTTCGATGATATATGCAACGAACCGAACATACAAGAAAGTTAAATGACTGGAAACGTATACATGCATGTACAACAGAGTAAGGGCTATTTGCATGCAATTTTCTTTTTTAACTTTGCTTTAAGAAATGAGAAAGCACAATGTCAAAGGATTTAAAGTATTAGAAAATATAAGGCGTTCTCAAATGCATTTTATAAATACATCAAATACCCGCTATTCTCCAGACGAAAAAAAACGATGGCTCTCTGTAATATTCGTACGAAATATCAAAAATTAAGTTTAGTTGCACTCATAAAATCTTAGATTTTGTACTTATTGCATTGATTCTCTGTAAATAGAAATATATTTGTATTTCGTTTTGTAAAGTTTGACAGGTAAAATGGCAAAAGATTCATTTGATAGATGGCCGTTTATCTCGTGAATAATTGCTTACTTTTCGACGAATTTATAGGACTCCAAACTCATATTATACACCCTCTGTCTGTCAACTGTATTAGGTAAACAAGGAATTTGCTCACACTCAGGTGGTATAAAAGTTTTACGTACTAAAATGTAGCTTTAAGAAATGAAATTTTAAGAAATGAGAAAGCACAATGTAAAAGGATTTAAAGTATTAGAAAATATAAGGCGTTCTCAAATGCATTTTATAAATACATCAAATACCTGCTATTCTCCAGACGAAAAAAACCAATGGCTCTCTATAATATTCTTACGAAATATCAAAAATTTAGTTTAGTTGCATTCATAAGATCTTAGATTTTGTACTTATTGCATTGATTCAGGTGTCGACCTAACAGAGAAGTTTCACTTCTTGAAACTGAATGTCTATCAGTAGAAACCAGTTCATTGTAAGGAGGGCATATTACTAGCATAGTCTTGTTGTCAACGTTGCTTGTTTTCAATGAAAAGAATTCGACACTGAGACTATTCGTTGCAAATGAAAAATATTATGACGATTTGTCACTATAAATCAAACCCTTTTACATCTGCACACCTATTCAGTGCTACGAATTAGGCTACAGATCACAAACAAAGATCCAAAAAGCCATTCCAGAATGCGTACGTATACACTGCGGTCAAATTCGTTCGTAAAACAATACAAACTGAAAATGCACTCAAGGAAAATTTTGTTAAAATATAGACAAGTACAGTAAAGACTTGAGGATATAAGGATGTCGCCAAGGTCCCTGGGAACCTAACTTAATATCACTTGCATGGCCACAAGGAATGAGGAATAAAAGACGTTGTACTACCGATAATTTACCTACTTGTTTCGCTGTGTTAAAACTGACACTTCATTGCAGTGAATGACTCACATTTCTGAAGTGTGGCAACTGTTCTTTGAAAGAAATTATCCACTTTTTTAAATCAATGGAACAGCTTGACGACAGCAGGAAAACGCGACAGAAATTAGAAATGTAAATCTCGATCGCAAACGCAGCTGCACAGGTTGAAAATCACGAAAACGTTGCATGTTTATTTCACGAAACAGCCTCCCAAATCAGGTACAATAATTTTCTTTATAACATTGTGTATTAGAATTTACTGTAAGCAAAAAAACATTTACCCGTTAGACCAGTTTCGTTCTATTAGTTATTCTTGCTCTAAGATATTAAAAGCGTTGAATATAAACAAAACTGTCTATACCTATCAGTTCCATTTCTTTACGTCTTGTTTCCTCTCGCTCGAAAATGCAATATTTGCCGACTTTTCTTTCACAACATTTTCCTTTAAAGAGTCTGCTAGAAATTTTCCAAGCTCATTTAAAAATTCAACTGCAGGTGAATTTAGATAATTTCAGTACTTTTAAAATTACTGCACTTGATTGATCACCTCAAGTAAAATAGGACATAACAATGAATCTTATCTCTTCCCTGAGTTTCTAACTGTGATTTCTCATAAAACCGTTCAAAACTAACTTCGTTTCTTTTGTATAGCCGCATGCATTCATGTTGTGCTTGGGTTGATAAAATTTGTAAACTGAAGACCTCTACATTTCAATTGTACATGAAATGTAAATAGAAATATATTTATATTTCTTTTTGTAAAGTTTGACAGGTCAATAGCAAAAGATTCATTTGATAGATGGCCATTTATCTCGGGAGTAATTGCTTACTTTTCGACAAATTCATAGGGCTCAAAACTCATATTATACAACACAAACTAACCCAACTGACTGTCAACTGAATTAGGTAAACAAGGAATTTGCTCACACTCAGATGGTATAACGGTTACAGCAGCATAACACAAAAGAATCTGTAAAATGCAGTCACTATTTTTGTGCTTTAATAACTCAACCTAGTTTTAGCCAATGTTTTCTTACTACACTAAGTTGCACTGATTTTTGTTCGGCATAGAAGCCGCAATACTGTCATACTTAATCCAGTAAGCATATCTGACCTTGTACATAAAACAGATGTCTGCACAGAACAAACTGAATAAAATACAAACGTGTGAAGGCAACCCGTATGCTACAATATGTGTCAATGGAATTTCTTTAAACTTTCAGCTAATAGTTTCCATGAGTAATATAGGCTGTAACAATTGCAGTTGCATGGTAATAAATGATGTGTAGCTTCGCTTTCATCTGGTTCAATGAGACGTGCATGTATCATCCTTATCGTCTTTTCTAAAATTTTAGCAATACTATAATGCGTTTGTGTATTCAGAATTTTGCAGCTTGTTTCTTATCAAACATGTCTGCTCCCCATTCGCTCACTTCATTCAAACGTTGAGTCGTGTTATTTTTTTTGAATAAAATTCTAAAGTATGACCATTTCAATGAAAGTTATTACTGAAGTTGTACTTTCCTGTCGTGATGTTTGTTTTGTTTTATGCAAAATTAAATTTAAGATCTTTTTTCAGTTTTAAAGAGAGATATGTTGAATTAATTGTACAAAACTGATATATAGTTCTTAAATCATTGAAGATTGAAAGAAAGTAGATGGTAGACGGAAAGGAACAAAAGACTATAGAATGATTTATCTTTTGAAGCACGATCTAATGAATACTTCAATCGTAACTCCACAATAGCAAAGTCTATAATTTGACACGGATGAAAAAAAGAACAGAAGTTTCCAAACGATGACACTAGAATCTAGTGAATCCTAGAATCTAGTGAAAGTTTCTCAATCATTCTACTACCAGGTACACAGCGATATTTTGAATAGAAACTGGTTCCGGTAGACATAAAAACGTATATCACAAATGAGTATAAATAAATTAGTTCTGTGTTACATGACGAGCGAAGGGTTAGCGCTCGAAACGTCAGCTTTTTTTAATCTTTTTACGGTGGCTAATTTACTTTGTCAACTCAGCTGATAAAACTAAATTTTCATGTTTCACTCCCCACCGACGCAGCACCACAGTTCTTTAAAAAATGACCCCTATATAATTCTGTGTTAGTCTGGAACTCCGCTGAGTACATAATCCCTGCCTTATGAACATCATGAACGCGGTCTGCATTTAAATGCAAGTTAGCTGACCACATGAATCTTACCAAAATATTATATCTTTTTAGCTTAATTATTGTTTCAAATATGAAAGAACCATGGTTATCCATGGCACAGCAACAAAAATTCGCTCCCCTATCATAATGAATTACCAGAAAAGATTATTATACTTAGATTTCAAAATCCAAGTTTTTAACAAGTATTGCATTCTAGATCTCTATGGTATCTAGTAAAGAATACGAAATCACATTAAAAATTTTCCTTCTTAAAGCGGCATTTAACTGGGGAAAACTGTTGAAAGATAAATTCTAGGTTTTGAGTTACTTATCGACATCAAGGTGGTGGTGCAAACGCGTTCGCATGACATTGTTGTTTCTAGAATCTTTCCCAAAGGCTTTAGAACTGAGATAAATCGTCAGGCTTGTATTTTTAAAAGGAAAAATATCGTGAGAAGCCTTTTGCCCTCGAGCCATATTGAGAGTTTTGTGGTTACGCATTACTCCCGCAATGGCATTACTTTTTTCCTGTACGTAAGTTAGATGCGCACTTGTAAATATCGAAATTGGCTGCACTGTGAGATAAAAGAACTGCCCAGTCGCACCCCTTTCCTTTTTGGTCAAGACTATTTTAAACTGACCAAAGTATCATTTCAGGTATACAATAACTAATGACCCTGCACCGCCCAAACTGTTTTGTTCATTGGCCGTCGAGCAAATCGCCGACGATCGCTTTTAAGATTTATTTGAGAAAAATTAATATTTCTTCTTTATAGGCAATTTGTTCCCAAGAACTATTCATATATGTTACCCTATTGTAAAAAAAAATGGATACGAATTTCACTTAACATGTGCAGTCGAGTAAATCGCCGCGATCGCTTTCAAGTTTTGTTAAATCTTTCTTCACGATCTAAAATAAATACAACAATAGCAGAGAAATCATGGAGTGTTTATATAGCAAGAGAAAAGCAGTGATGAGTGATATTTCTTCTTCATAGGCAACTTGAATAAAACTGGAAACTGAAATTATCTAAAAGTTCTCCTTGAGATATAGTTCCGACTTAATAAATGAGTAGATAATATTCTACGGTGTGACCATTCATATAAAAGCTACTGAGAAATATATTTTCCATGGTCTTTTTTTGCCTAAACAAAATCCACCTTCGAAACTGATGATCTCTCCATGGCCTTTTAATACATGTATTCTGAATTGTGTTTTTTTTTAAGCTACAAACAGGAATACTCAAAAGAAGTTTTCTACGGATGATCCTGCAAGGGTTATTTTCATGCCAATCTCGATCTCGGTTAGAAGACTTTTCATTTGGCAAGTTAGTTCATCGTTCTTCTCATTTTTCTAGCAAACATGAAAACCAAAACAGCCTAGTAAGGTTGCTCAGGTTCTGTTTTTTACTGCTTTTAATTCAAGAGGACTCCTTTGTAAGGTGTCTGTGATTTTACTTGGAATATTATTTCTTACATTACAAATGAAAATATATGGAAAGAACATGTCATTGGAAGGGTAGCCTTCTCCTTATTAAATTTCCAGTTCACTACCCCGTGTATAAGTAAAGTGTTGTGTGTTGTTGTGAAATTACTTGCGCACTCGGGATGTTAAATAACTTCATAGATGTACTCCGCAAAATTTGAAAGATAGCCTCGATCAGTTGGACTGAGTATGAGAAAACAAAATTTAAACTTGAATGAAGTGATATTTTTTAGGCCTTATACGTGCCACCCAGGCATAAAAAATGAAAGTGAGTAATTATGAAGTGATATTTTCTTGCCGTTTTGCAAGCACCTAACAGCCTTGCTTGCAAACAAACATTTACCGCCGGAATTGAGAAATACTTGAAAGTAGGGTAAAATTATTCGAATTAAGCATATAAACTGGACCTGGCCGATAAATAATCTGTGCTTATATCCAAGTTATTCTCGTAGAACAAAACCTTGAGTCATAACATGTGCCTAAAGTTGGTCTACTCAATGAAACCCCCTGATCCATTTGATACTTAACATTGTTTCTTATGTTGTTCAAAGTTGTCATTACATTTGTTTCTGTTCATTACACTGACATTTATATCCGTAGTTGAAATCCCAAATTGTGACCCGAAAAGACGCAATTGAGCAGTACTTTCCTATGTTGGTATATTTTGCTGTATTGTGGTTTTACGTTTGAGTCTTTGGATGAAATCCTAAAGTGTGACCATTAAAAGAAAGGTATTGAGCATAATTTCATGTGATTATATTTATTAAGCTGTAGACTGATGGTAGTTCTAACTTTATGCTCTAAATGGAATCTTAAAAAGTGTGGCCATTAAAAGGAAGAAAGCTATTGAGCAGTACTTTGATTTGGCAAGTTTTGAGCTTTGGATAAAAAACCGTCACATCGGTTCTCAAATCATATGATACCTTTTGGCCAATATGGTGAGAATGTTTTTAAAATTTTCTCCCCAGTTGAACAGAATGCTGGAGAATTTTATCTATTTTGAAATAAGCAGGGCTTTGAATTCAGTTTAGAAAGTTAGCGGACAGATTAAATCCGTGGAAATCTATGTAATATACATGGATAACTGATTAAAAGCAGAAGAAATATTTGAAGGTACTATATAATGTGTCATGGACGAAACTCGCATCTTCAATATACCGCGATAAACCACACCAAGTTACGATCACATTTAGCTGTTTAAGAGGCTTTTCAAAAACCAGTGGCGAAAGTTTAAATCGATTTCAGGGATTCTTTCTCCATCCATTCGTCTCTTAATTATAATTCTTGAAATTAAAACTTTTTTCAAAGAGGTATTCATCAAATAGATCAATAGCTGATCAATCATTCATCTCCAATGAACCTTGTCTTAAAATCTTAAAATAGCTACTTTAAACTGGGACTGGACAAACAAAGAAGAAAGAGAGTTCGCGGTTAGACATCTAAAGAAAGAGGTACAATTAGTTCAGGCATCGGTAATTCCGTCGGTGACTGTTAAAAGCTAATCTCAGTAATTGTCGATAAAGAATCAAAGAAAGAGAACATTCTAACATTCTTGCGGTCAATTCGTTTACTTATTAGTATGGCCTGAAGCTAAGGGCAGGAACAAATATCACGAACGAACATGAAAAACATGGGCGTTGCAGTCAGAATATGTCTATGCCCTTGTTATTTAGTTCAGTTAAATATAGAACTCGAGAAATAGGAATACGCTTTAGCTTTAACAACTAAAACGAAGGCACTAGAAAGCTTGTGAAAGATTGTCCTTTGAGCTGTTCATATCCAGAGTGAAACATTTGGTCGTGGAATGTGGTTCTAACTTTTGAGTCCGTTGATGAAATCTTTTGGTGTGACTATTCAAATGAAAGCTCTATAGCAGTACTTCGGTGATTCCGATAAATGAATGGATATGTAGAACGATCATTTCAATGCTAGCGTCGCCTTCTCCTTCTTAATCATATGTCAAAAGTGTCCACCCTGAATTCCTACTTGGGTAAACTAAGAAAAGCGATAGCAACACAGGGAAACATTTGCACGAGTTAGGTTTATTTCTTGGAAAAGGCAAGGCGAAGGGTCGTACGAAAAATAGAATGCTTCCACGTTAGTTCGAAGAAAAATGCAAAGTTGGCAGAATAATGAACCTGACATAATTTAAACCGTATAACATCTGCTAAATAGTATGTTTCCGGAGAAAATAGGGATTAACTATCAGACACATTTTACACAAAAAAAATATAATACAAAAAGGGTAGCGAATTTTGAGGTAAAAATTTGGCGACCCAAAGTTTATTTTAAAATTACATTTAAATTGTCACAAGGTAGACAAGACTTCCAAAGCGACGCTGTTATTATTACAGTACATCTCTTTACTAACTAGATGACTTCCAACTCAGTGTCAGTTTGCAGGGTAATAAGAAAACATTTGAAAATGGTATTGTCAACATACGAACAAAAAAACACCCCAGTCAAGCACTAAAACAATACAGCTTCTTTTGTAAATAAGGCGTAACTCGCTTCATTGGAGTATACAATTATATACTCCAACTATTCTTTCTTAACTGAATAGTGATCAATGTTATCTGTAGTATTTCGTCCACTTTTAGCCCCTTGAAGAGCGTTTGTTGCCCGCTTCTATGGTGTCGACAAGGGGAACGACACAACAAAAGGCTTAATGAGCAGAAGGAATATTTCATGTTAAAATCAGTAAAAATCTGAAGAAAACACCTTTAATTCACTCCTAAATACACCAGTCGTGTGGTGTAGTTCTAACTTCTTAGCCTGTGAATAAAAAACCTGAGCACTGTGACCATTCAAATGAAAGTTGTTGAGCAGTAGTTGCTGTTAGTTGTTACGTTAGTTTTCTAGAATTTTGGCACTGTCTTGGTGTGGCGGATGCTGCGATCACAAAATGTCGTAAAACAAAACAAAATTCAAAAGGCAATAAACAATACTCACACCACAACACAATAACTAACCAACAATAGGTTCCTCGACATTAAAGAAATACCCAGAATTTTACAAAATGGAATAGGGAACCTTATTAGCAATCAAAGGGTTCATTTTCATTATTTATGCAGTGCATCGTACACTGATCGTTTTTTTTTATTGTCGAAACAGATATAATGTCCAACCCCAATCGTCTTCTAATTTTCGCTATTTTTTTGCTATTTTTGCTATTTGTGTGCAGTGTGTGTGTTTATGTGTTTGTAATAGATGTCTACATGTCAATTGAAACTACACAAGACTAGTGTCTAACTAGAAAACTGTATGGTTTACTTAGACGCTAGGCATTTCCTTAAACGGTATTTATATTTAGTTATTCGTCCTATTGTTTTAGTAATTTTAGTTTAGCTAGATATATATTTTCTTGTAACAAAAAAATGTCATGGAAATGTGAAAATAAAGTATTGTATTGTATTGTATTTTTTTTATGTTAGTCTCCTAGTAACTGAATCTTAGAAGGTTTCCATGCTTTCACAAACTGTATTAGTCAATGGATGATATTTTGTTCTTTTCACTTATGAGCTATCATTTCCATATTTTCTTAACCCTTTCACTCCCAGAGCCAATTATGGGGACATGTAATGAAGTTCTAACTTTTGAGTCTGTGGACGAAACCCTATGGTGTGACTACAGTCAACTCTCCCCTAACGGACAGTCTTGTAAGCGGACAGCTCTTCTTACGGACGCCTTTTCAAATCTCCGTTTTACTTCCCAGTCAAACTCTGTACTTTACACATTCCCGTGAGCGGACACTCCCTCGTAAGCGGACGCGGACACTTTGAAAATTTTGTTTACGCTCTCTCTAAGCACCAAAGTTACATGTATGGACGGCAGCAATAAGTCACGTTTAACTTTTTGTTAAATATAGAAGGGTTATACTGTATATATTTCTTTTCTTTTTTTTCGAGTTTTAACATTTGACATTAATAAAGAGTTTCGCTTTATATCTTCAGTTACTATTTTTGTCTACCCAATAAAACACAATTAACATCCGCAAATTAACTCTCCCGTAAGCGTACATCCACCCTATTTTTCTTTGGTCTCCGCTTATGGGAATAATTCTCGTAAGCGGACAGCTCTACTAACGGACACTTTTTTCAATTCCCGAGGGTGTCCGCTTACGAGGGAGTTGACTGTATTTAAAAGAAACCTCTTCAGCAGTACTTTTGCATGGCACCATTTGTTTTTCAATATTTTAAAAAACGAATTTTGGGATTTTTCTTCAAATTTGATCTTTGGCACTCTTGGAACGTTACGTTGATGTGGTGCTAACTTCTGTAGATCAGCTCCTAAGGTGTGACCATTCAAATGAAAGCTCGTCAACATAATTTTCTTATAGTACTGAGTGTTTTCAGTATTCTCGAAAATAAAATTTGCTCGGTGTTTTTTTACTTTATTTTGGTCGCTCCTAGGAGTATATAAATATATGTTATTGGACGGTTTAGTGTGTAGTATCGTGGGATATTTTTACGAGTCTCGCTGTATTTTGGCGAGCCCGTAGGGCCTGTAGGGCTCGTCATCAAAAAAATGATGACGAATTGTCAGTCGTGTAGTTGTTTGGTCGCGTGTACTTTTTGTACAGCGAAGAAAGACTGTGTGATTAAACGCATAATTGTTTGGATTTGTTTGGGTGAAAACGTCAATAGATCCCGTCAGTTTTTCTTAGTTTTTCTCAGTTTTGACCGTTCTAGTTTGAGAACAATTTCAGCCATTTTTTCACCGCTTTCGTAAGACTAATGCTCGAAGTGACGTTTGTGAAAAACCGGTCAAACGGGTCTTCTGGAGTACAAATACCGTAAGATATTTGTACTCGTTTTGGGTGTTATTTGTACTTTACTGAGTGCAGTTGAATAATAACAAGGTTAACAGTGTTTCGAATTTCAGCTTCTTCTTCCCAAGGCAATCAGTGTATGTACAAGCCACTGAAAATTCGTCGCTTTTACTTTCAATTTCACGTGCATGGGTTTTATGACACATTATTGTAAAACTTGTCCGTGCAATCTTCAGATCTTTATGATTTAAGAATTGCATTGTCTGCATTAAGGCAATACGAAATCAATAAAGCAGTGAAATTATTAAAAGTAGTTACTTTGATAAAAGGTTTGCCATGCAATCTTTAGATCTGTCTTCAGTACGATAACACAACGAGATTAGTATACCAGTAAAATTATTAAAAGTAGTTATTTCGATAAAAGATTTTAAATAGATTTTAACTCTGTCTGTCTCTACGAGTGTCATTTTAAGGACCACCTTCCGTTTGTAACAATAGATGGACAGGTAATGCTAAAAACAATGAAGGAAATTAACAAAAAAGTGGAAAGCCACACACTGAATCAAAAAAGATACCGGAGCAAAGTTTTAGATTTTAGATAAGGTAGATGTGCCGTTATTATGAACTCTCGGGAAGCGCATTTGAGGATAACAACTTTTAATACTGTTTACAATAAAGATTAACCTTTCCCTCCTACGGTGAACTGTTGATTTATGTAATGCGTTTCTATTAACCTTGGACTCTGTGATTGCAATACTTCATTAAAAGCTATCACAACGATAATTACTTTATCAGTTATAGCTGTACATATTCAATTCCCAAAAATCAGTTGTCCCAACTAACTCTTACTGCAAGCTGATAGGTAAATATAAAAGTAACTTAATACATGTAACAATTCACCTTATCTTGTTCAATATTGAAATTTCAACTACATCGTTTAACCCTTTCACTCCCAGAGACAATTATGGAGACATCTAATATAGTTCTAACTTTGAGTCTGTCAAAGAAATCCTGTGGTGTGACCATTCAAATAGAACCTCTTTGGCACTATTTTTTCATGGTTCCATTTGTTTTTCAATATTTTACAATAAAAATGACATTTGAATTTTGTTTTCTTGAATTTTGATATTTGACACTCTTGGGAGTTTCGCACTCCCACAAATTTTGTGTAATACCAAAAAACGAGCAGCATCATAGCAAAATACTGCTTAGTGGTTTCCATTTAAATGGTTGCAAGCAGACAAAAAGACAACCTATAAATTAACTTTTTAAACTAGGATTAGTCTTTATCTGCCCTTTGATCGGACCACCAGGGCGTCAGGTCGTTTCCTTTCTGACATGAATCAATAATAATTACCCCTTTTAAATCAGTCTTTTAAAAATCGTACTTTTTTAACACTGAAACCTGATTCAGTACGAAATATTTTCCAATATATAACACATGAAGACGAGAAATGTCTAGGAATTGGGTGTGCCTTAAGTCATATAATGAACTCCTAACTTTTGAGTCTGTCGATGAAATCCTATGGTGTGACCATTCAAATGAAAGCTCTTCAGCAGTACTTTTGCATAGTACCATTTGTTCTAACTTTTGAGTCTGTTGATGAAATCCTATGGTGTGACCATTCAAATGAAACCTCTTCAGCAGTACTTTTGCATGGTACCATTTGTTCTAACTTTTGATTCTGTTGATGAAATCCTATGGTGTGACCATTCAAATGAAACCTCTTCAGCAGTACTTCTTTTGTGGTGCTATTACTTTTTCCGTATCAGTTTACAAAAGAGAATTTGGCCTTTCCGTTCCAACACCAACCTCAGTTAAGTCATACAATATGGTTCTAACTTCTGTGTCTCTGAAAGAAATCCTAAAGTGCGATGACCATTCAAATGAAAAATATTAATCAGTACCTTCATTCTAGGGTAATTTTTAATTTTTCCCAAGCAAAAATAAAACTAAGAAGATTTCTCCAATTTTAACCTCGACACTTTTATAAGAGGTAAGGAGTTAATTGCGATGGGATAGTCCTCGATGTAAGTTAGTAAGTAATAACATTACTTTCACCCTTTCACTCCCAGAGTCAATTATGGAGACATGTAATGCAGTTCTAACTTTTAAGTCTGTAGATGAAATCCTATGGAGTGACCATTCAAATGAAACCTCGTCGGCAGTACTTTTGCATGGTACCATTTGTTTTCAATATTTTACAAAATGAAATTTGAGATTTTTCTTGAATTTTGATTTTTGGTTAGAACGGTTTTAAAAACATCAGCCCTTTACAAATGATAATAATTAAAACAATTAGCGTGTATAAACACCCTAATACATTGTCTGAGGCGTGAAGGACAAGGTCGAATTTTGGTGCGGTACTTCAGTCTAAAATAGCATTTAGATGTTATCTGAGATCTCTAATATCTTCCACAAAGGAACGTACACGTCTATTTACTGAAGCCAACGAGAAGCACGGATATCTTATTTGAGCAAGATCAGTCATTAAATATCTGTAGAAACTGTTTTGATTAATGATGATAGATTTGCAAGGAGCCTTGCTAGCAACAGCTACCAATTGGCCACAAATATAGTCATTAAAATACTGAAAAAAATAGTTTCATAGCAAAGTACTATTGAAGAGTTTTCATTCAGAATTTTAGGAGCACATTACACGACTTAAGTTTTTACTCCACTGGAGTGAATATGTTAAGTACAGCTCAAAATATATATTGTGAAGAATTATGGCCATATACGAGCAATATAGACTACTATATTGTTTTCACAACATCTAAACTTAGGATATGATCATGACATACCAACCGAGTAACACAAATACCAGTGGGAAATAATGTAAACTGTTAGTATAGTTAGGAAAAATTCCTTTATTATTTAACACTAGGGAGACTACGATGTGTTTAAGGCACCAGAAAAAACCCGTTAGTAACAAGCCACATAAACAAACAATAAATGGTAAGAAGTGGGCAGCTTTTTTCTGCAAATTTTTTAAAGTAAGCCCTAAATTTGTCTTCCCATCATGAAAATTACTCTCATTATGAAATGAAGGACTAAGCGGCCGCGTTAGTGTGTTTTATCCATGGAAAAATATCGACAGATCTATAGTTTATGGTGAAAAATGATTGTATAAGTTAGCATGGTGAACCGCTTAAAACTCTACTGTAGCAGCGGTACGATAAAACTTTTACTGTTATTTACAAGGAAACATAAATCACAAGATAAATCGATTCATTGAGGTATATCATTGCTTTTATAGATTAACTCGCTTCTTATATTTTTTGTCTAAACTTTTGTCTAAGTTAAGCTAGAATTGATGCGAATCTGTTTACTTTTATGTAGAAAAAATCATAACCTTTTACTGCCAGAATCAAATCTTGAGTCGTGTATTGTAGTTCTAACTTTTGAGTCTGGATGAAATTCAATGGTGTGACCATTCAAATGAAAGCTACTGAGCAGTACTTTGGTGTGGTACTGTTTATGCTGTACAAGGTGGTTCTTACTTTTGAGTCTGTGGATGAAATTTAGTAGTGTGACCATTCAAATGAAAGCTCTTTAACAGTGCTTTTCAGTGGTGCTGTTTGTTTTTCACTATTTTACAAACTGAAATTTTGAATTTTCGTGATTTTGGCCTCTCCTGGGAGTGAAAATAATAAATTGTTGACAAAATGAGCGGCGCTCAACTTCAACTAAACCATGCTCTTCAAAAGGCGTTGTTTATCATTCCTGAATTTTTCAACAAAAACAGAATGCAGGTTGCTATATGTTACTGAGGCAGTGCTTAGCTGGAATCTTATTCTTTTCCTTCCTCTTCATTGAAGAATTAAGGACAAGCTTTATGTGTATTTTTATGAAGAGGTATCAAGTTTAAAAGGCCCGTGTTCAGTACTAAGTAGTAAACACATAAGAATATAACAGCATTAAAGACTTACAATGAACAAACGCTCACTGGATTGAAATTAAATAGAAACGAACCATCCGATGACAACAATACAACAAAGCGATAAATTAAGATATAAATTCACTTTAAAGAAAAGACCCCCTCCATTTAACTAGCGAGACAAGGAAAGCTTAATAGCTAGTTCCCATAAAGAAAAATGTTCATAAAGTTTTAAATAAACGCTTCGACTCAGGGGTCATGAATAACTAATGCGGCCACATTCAGAGGGAAAGTGAAGAGTGTTATAGTTCACCACAGTTCGCAAGCTAATTGAACGCAAACGCTTATGACAATGCGGCAACTAGCAAAGGGCTCTACTGAACAAATAAAACTATCGTGCTGTTTAGACCGGTGACATTGATCCTATGTTAAGTCTAAACTACACGACTAAATGATAAAGTTGTTTGAAACCACAAGCCTTAAAGATGTCGGCACACGCGTGAAAGCGGCGTGCTAAAACAAGGAATTTACAATCTTACTGCAACAGAATAAGGCATCGCCTTCGCTGGGGAAGACATGTTTCGTCCTGCACTGATAACACACGGTGTGAACTTTAGGATAAGTAAGTGTAAAGTAGTTTGGTTTATGATAACGGTGTTGTCAACAGCCGCGAGATTCTAATTGAAGTTGTGAAAAGGTGGAGTACCCACAGAGAACACGCTGAGGGGGCAGCGGACGCCCCGCGGGTTAAAGACAAACAAGCGCGGCGTGCTCCACAAAACGGTTCGTTGTTAATTCATGTTACTCTATTCAGTGGCCGACATTTGAAGAATTTGAATTAAACAGGTAGAAAATTGCCTAGCAAGTGAACAAAGCCTTTGCGTTATGAAAAAGGAACTCGTGGGTTTATTGCCAAGCTGGACGGTTCTAATCCTGTCAATCAAACGAATCTAATACTTTTCACTCTAGAGTGCCCATGATAGAAAAAAACAACAACAATCCCAATTTCATTTTGAAAAATATCGACAAATGCACAGTACCACATGAAAGTACTGCTCAAGAGCTTTCATTTGAATGGTAACACTTAAAGATTTCATCCACAGACGCAAAAGTTAGAACCGCCTTGTACAGCATATTAAACAGCATCACATGAAAATGTTCCTCAAGAGCTTTCATTTGAAAGGTCTCACTTTAGGATTCCATCCACAGACTCAAAAGTTAGAATCACTTTATACAGCATAACAAACAGCACCACAGGAAAATTCTGCTCAAGAGCTTTTATTTGAAAGGTAACACTTTGTGATTTCAACAACAGACTCGATCACAATTAGGTTGAAAGAGTAATGTTGAGTTGAGTGGTTCAAAAGACAAAAAAATCTTCCAAAAACACTCGTATCAGATTTCTAATTCTCAATTGCTGAATTAAATTGGATTGTCGCTTTTAGTTCCATCCTTCATGCGTTCATCAACCAGCTTATAAACAGCGCGACACAGTCGAAATGCTTGTTACGGCAGAATACACTCGAGTCTTTCAGACCGCCGGCTACGTGTTTTGTTTCGCTTTTACATAAATTTACTACGCCATGAGGTAAATACGGTTATCATTAACAGGCTGAAAGGCTTTGTAACTGATCTTTTTTGTCGGTAGATATGTAAAGATTTGATGTTCACTGCTTTGAAGGCTGCGAGTTGAATCACTAGAATGAATCGGCGTAAACCATGCGCATAGATATGACAAACACCGGATAGGAAAAGCAAACATTAATTAAAGAGCTGGTGTGAAAAAGCAATACACAATGACAAATTCAAGAAAGGAAGCAATTTAGAAAGTAAACTACAAATCAAAAAGCTAATTCGCTCTTGTGAGCTTCAGACAAGCCAACGTGGGCCAAGAAAGCCATTCTGGCGGCGTTTGATGCAAAGAGATGCAAATAGGACCTAACCATTGGCGTTTCGTGCGTTTCAGCGAAAATGCTTGAAAGAGTGCGATATAAAAGCAATACCCAAGGATTGGATAGTTTTTACTACCAAGAACGCCTCCAGTTTGGAGCAAGGAACATTTTCAAAGTTCATTTAGTATAGGTGTTAAAGCTAACCACAGGAAAATACTACTCGTTAGCTTTCATTTGAAAGGTAACAGGTTGGGATTTCAACCACAGATTTAAAAGATATTACCACCTCGTCTGACCATAGTAAACAGTACCACAGGGAGGTTCTGTTCAGTAGCTTTAATTTAAATGGAATAGATTTCATACACGCATTTAAAAGTTACAACCATCTTGTCAAGCGTAATAAACAACACCAGTCAAAGCGTTATTCAGTGCTTTCATTTGAATGAGGTACTGACTTTAGGATTTTAACCCCAACTAAAAAAGTAGCAACCGCATTGATACAGGATTTGAGGATCGACTTTAAGACAGAAGGGTTAACAAAGTGGGCGATTTTGTTCATCTGTTGCTTAGCCCTTAATATAAATTTCATACTTAAGTTCAAAGCCTAAGACAAGATTTGGCAAAACAGAGTTATTTACCCGACAATTTTAAGATTTCATGTAAAAACATGTCGTAGTGGTGTCAACTTTTAAAGTGAAACCAAGCTATATTTTAAAACATTTGTCTATAAAACTTTAGCAAGTCTTGAAATTTTTTCTAATCGCGTTGAAAACCTTACAGTAGAATGAATGGCAGACATGGCACTCGTCAGCGTAAATTGGCCAAGCAGCATTGACCTCTTTAACAGCCGGATAGAAAAATTAAACAAAAACGTTATGTGCACATTTTATTTTTGATAATTGAAACTTGGGCATCAGACGCTTTTACTAACAAGCTAACAAAACTCTTATAATCGCGCTGATAATCATGCACACAAAAAAAAATCGAAATATATACCGCTCGCTGGCACAACCTTTGAAAAACTTCGGCTGAGATTGGCATAGCGATAAATAGGAAAGAAGGGCAGATCAACGCATTGTAAATACATGCATTTGGCTACAATATCAAAAGGTTCGGAGCTAAGCAACCAATCTGTCTTTCCAAATCAAAGAAGTTTTGTTTCAATTAGAAGATTCACCGCGAATAATTATTAGGCCTATTTCAGTCAAGTAAAACCTGTTCGAACACATGCTAACTTCACGTCCCGTCCCTTTTCAGTTTCTAATAGGAATATTACCTAGACATAATAAATCCAAATTAGGCACGGTTCTGATCACAAAGAAATGTTTTAGTGACTCTATCACGCCTTCGGTTCAGCAATAAGAAGACCGTAATGTTTAAATGACATTTTAGCGTTTGCTTCTCGTTTCTCTGACGATAGTTTTTTTGGCCACGCCTCGCTGATTTGCCTTACTGTATCATTTCAACTCTTCGCTCAGCAACACATTAAACAGAATAGGTATCGACTATTAAATCCAGCCGCCTTACTTTATAAGTGTTACCACTTTTAGTCGTAAAAGCGGCCGAGATTAAAACAAGCAAAAATACAAAATTTTCCAAAATACTGAGAAACAAATAGCACCACAGGAAGGTAATGCTCAGGAGCCTTCATTTGAATGGCCAGTGTAGGATTTCAGTTGTCCACACACAAAAGTTAAAAGCACCTTGTACAGCATAATAAACAGCACTAAAGTAAAGGAAAGTACTGCTCGGTAGCTTTCATTTGAATGGACACAGTTCAGGATTTCATCCACAGACTCAAAAATTAGAATCACCTTGTACAACATAATAAACAGTGCCACAGAAAAGCACTGCTCAGCAGCAGCTTTCATTTGAATGGTCACAGTTCAGGATTTCATCCACAGAACATATTCAAAAGTTAGGAACACATGACATGACCCAAAGTTTGGCTCTTTCAGAAAAGGTTAAACGTTCAATTGTTACTTTAGATGGAGTGTTTTCAACGCATTTTAAAAAGGCTTTTAAAATGATTGTCCGAGGCTTCTTACATGATAAAAACAAAAAAGAAAATGTCGAGTGTGGCTTTCAAGCTAGCTTAAAAAATTCACTTATTTCGCACTAAAGGCTATTTGCTCTTTTTGTTTCGACTGCTGTAAGCACCCTTGTGTTGTTTGCTCCCTCCATAATGAAGCAGGATCTTTTCAAGTCGGCTCCTGTGTGCAGAGAAAATTCCACCCCAATTACCTTACCCGGACATTGTTTAATCCACTTTTGTAAATCACAGCTTGCACTTTAGACGCGTTTTCTCTACTTTCCCGAAATTGATCTAGAAACTAAGCACAAAACTTCGCACGAACTAAAAGCTTAAATATCAGGCATTTTGAATTCACTTGATAAATCCTTTATAAATCTACACTTCAAGCTCCAATTGTGGACTTCGCAGAGTAGAATAAGATAAATGGTAGCAGGGAATAAGGTAAATTATCTCTAACTGCGGTCGCGACAATTAGAATCACTGGAGCCGTATTTCTTCAAATTTTAAGCATTTATTTCCAAAAGCAGGGCGAAAAGGTAATTAGTAGCCTTTGTGTAATTGCCAATAACACCACATTTCTGTAAACAGGGCCTGTTCAAAGAGACCGCCTTCAAAGTTCTTTAGCCGCTTAAAACCACCTTACAATGGAAGGCAAAAACCAGGGTGAGTTAGCGTCATAAAGTGCACTTTGCTTTGTATTGAACAGCACTTAGCGAATCAAACCTCGGTATCTTTAGAAACCGGAAAAGCAGAAACTTTCCCTTCCAGCTATTTTCTTATGTATCTGGGACATCAAAAGAACCCCGCGCTCTACCGGCTATAAACATGCGTCTTAAAAAAAATTCTAAGCACACACGCGAGTGTTGAGATAAATATAAAAGGTGTTTATTATTCCTGTTCTCAATTCCGATTTATATACAAGATTCGAGCGAGGCAGGATATGGTATTTACATTAAATTGTACAATCTTTTCCCTCGCCATCCATATTTTCAATTTCGAGAGTTTTACGTGTGGTCAACACACGGCTATAAATATTCAACCCTTAAAATATTCCTTCCTTTGGATACAGTCGGTTATTTAAATTTGCTACAATGAATTCTCCAAGAGTTCCTTTTATAAATAGATGTATATATTACTGCGTGAGGAATAGAAGTGGGCCGATTAGTAGGATAAATATACTATCTCGTGTCCGCTAAGTTTTTGTTCTCGCCTTTAGGCTTTTGTCAGTAAAGTTAGTGTTCCACGTTAATGAATGTATCGACATTTGGAGTTTCCATTTTGTCGTTGTCTTCCTGTTTTGGTGTAAGCGCGAGCACGCTGCTTATCTGAGCGAGTCTCTGTCCTTCTTGGATATCAATATTGAGTTCCATAGAAATGTCTTTGGTGCCTTCTTTCTCCTTTATGCTTTCCTCGTCCGTTTTATCCGCGCTTTTCTTGACATTGTTCTGGTGTGTTTTTTGATGCTTTCTCAAGTGATCGCTTCGCATGAAGCGTTTTCCACATTCAGCGCACTGGAAGCGTTTCTCGCCAGTGTGAGTTCTGAGATGTCGCTGCAGCTCGTCCGATCGCGTGAAACTCTTCCCGCAAAACAACCAATTGCAGACAAACGGCCGCTCGCCCGTGTGCCATCGGAGATGCGCTTTCAGATGCGACGTTTTCCCGTACACCTTCCCACAGCCAGGGATGTGACAAATGTGCTGCTTTCGCTTGGTGGTGTTGCCAGTCGTAGCCGCGAGCTGGCAATTCGGACATCTACATCTTCTGCATCGCCTCGTGCCAGTAACTTGGTTAGACAATGCCGAGTTATACGCACTCGTTAAATGGTAAGACGCTGGGTTGGGGTTTCCGTGATAGCTCATGGACGAGATGTGACTTGTAGCAGCTACCGAGCTGAGCGCCAAGCTTTGTGGAACTGCGCTCGAGATTGGGCTGTGAACAACGGTTTTACTTGGCTCTACACTCCACCAATGAAGTCCTCCAATCTCGTTACACTCGGGTTTAAACGCAGCAGTACAACCCAATGATAGAGGAGCGCTCCTACTCGAAGCAGGACACGCGTGGCCCAAGCAAGGGGAAAGAGGTCCGCGCGAAGGACTCCCGTGGGAGACAGCGAAATTCTGATGGATATGGCTCTTAGGAGGCGCAGACAGATAGAACTCCTGGAAAGGGGAATAGTGTGAATCGGCTGGCGGTGTTAGCGGCAGCATTCGCTCTCCGGGGCAGCTCATAATTTGGCTCATACTGACTGCGTGTTGACTCAGTTCGGGAAGAACACCGCCGCTAAACTTGCCGTGACATTCGTAATCGCGATGGGCACCCGGTTGACCAATTCGACTGCAAGTAGCGGCTAGCAAGGCCAGTGGTGATGGCTTGCGATATTCCTAGAAACAAGAAACACAAACGTTGAGCACCGAGCGATCCACCGCTGATAACTAAAACGCTATACCGATTTTAATAAATAATACACACAAGTCGCAACTTTTAGCGACTTTTAAAAACGCTTCGAAAATAAAATCCCCCAAAAGATATACCTACATGTGCGAACGGAAAATATTCCGGTCTTGCTAAGGCGGCAGTGGCCATTTCGTCGATGATTTACGAGATAATTTTTTTCCTTGGGCACGATTTGAGCTTTGCGCTGTTTCGAACGATGTTTCGCGTACAACAGCCAAGAGTAAATGAAACCTGCCTACCCTCCTACACACAAAAGCCTTCAGCTGGTTTGCAAGCCGGTGGCGGAGAAAACAGACTAAATGTAATTAGACAAACGGTGCCGCCTGCCAATGGGAGAGCAGAGGCGGAGACTGGTCCTTATACTCTTCTCACAGCAATGTTGTTATCGTAAATAAGGTGCTATTATCAAAGATGATAGAGGAAGGGCGAGAGGGCGGCGAACTAATGAACAAAATCAAAAGAAGGGACATTTTGTGATTGGATTTCCATGATCAAAGGAGGCCGCCGACGAGCGCGCGCGCTGATTGGCTCTCACTTTGTAAACAAGCCGCGGGTCGACCCTTGAAAGAAAATCATTTGTTATATTATTGTGTATTTCCGTTATCGCGCCACATTATTGTCATCACCTTTAAAAGTACTGTCATCACTCGCAAAAGAGACCGCCTATATTTGAATAAGAAAGGTTCCAGCAATACACTTCTGAAGAAGGCAAACAGACTATTGTCCGAGTAACAAGCTACAAACAATTAGCATCTAATGCACGAGGTACACTGTGGCTTTTTCGCGATAAAACCGCTTGAGGTGTTAACCTTTCATCGTGCCGCACGATCCATCCAATTGTTTACTAATCGTGAAGGGAAAAAAACAACAACGAGAAATCAGTGACAATCTATGAAGCAGGTAGAGCTCACCACTGGCACTTTCCGGCCATCATTTCCAGGAGAAAGCTAATGTACAAACATTTTGTTGAAGCAAGCTTAAATTTGGTTTTAATGTTAGTTTTATGGGGCAGCGTGTTCTAACAAGCGTGCGCGGCGAGACTAATTAGAAACCCGCCCAGCAAGACCGCCTCAAGGTCCACCTTTTTAGTTCACACTCAATATTCGTGCCAATCAACACAGCTCGTATTTTTCGCTTTTCTCGCGCGGTTTTCACGTCGCTCGGGCATCAAATATTGTCTGCGAACTAAAATTAAACTTAGATATCAGAGCGCTCGAGATGACAGACCGCCATGAACTGTTTATGGGCAATTATTGATGCTCGTCGCTCTTCAAGACGGCGGCTTCCTTTGATTTTGCGGATCAATTTCGACCAATTTCCTCGGCTAACAATTAACAAGTTATTCGCACTCTTAGGGTGATTGAAGGGTGTCAGGTATTTTTCACCGGCCTCAGGTGCATATTTCACTGCTGTTTATTTTATTACGCAGGTTAAGACCTTTTAAACCTGTAATTGAGACAAGCGATGCCAAAAAGGAAAGCTTTCTTTTCCTTGAAATCGCGCTCGTGATTTTCTACCGGCTTTCAATATAACACTGCTGAATGTTTAAGGCAAACAAAGCGTGCACCAGTCCTTTACAATCAATTTTCTTTTTTCATTCTTTCAACCGATTTAGTTACTTCACCTCAGAACAAGAAAAAAAATTAAAATCAGAACATTTCTGTAAACAAGCCAAACGCGCAACTGAGATTTCTCTCGGAAGTTCTAGCGTACCAACTAAGCTTCTGTTTCAAGGGGTCGTTGATTTTTGCCGATAAGATATCTCGAGCCAATATATTTCGCACTGGTCAATAAGATACTCAAATACAAAGATTACACATCGGCCTGGACCTCTTGGGAAACGGCCTTTGAACAATAGCGATCCATTATACCACAGTGAATGAAAGCCAACACACGATGCCTCCGAAACAAATCCAAGCAAAATACCGCAAAGCAGTGGTAGTTTAGGGGAACACTGCTCAAGAATAAAACGCTAAATTGCCGAAAAATGTCTGAGTCTTCCGCTCCCACTGCTTCAGAAAATTAAAAAGTTTCGTCAACGTAGGGCTTAGCCGCGTGTTGCATTCAAATAAGCCACGGGGGTTCACAAGGAATAAAACAAAACCAAATGATGTAATACAACATTGCTTATCATAAACCCAAGGATTATAGAGAAATAGGCGACAGGCCGGAGCCGAAAGCGACGGGGAACCATTTATAATTCACATTGTTGCTATTTAGGAAAACTCATAAATTTCACCCCAGAAGACGAGAAAAAATATCCGCTTCGACAAACTTTATTGCAAAACTGTCGGATGACAATTAGTAATTTCACCCATCGCACACCACTAATTTGGTTCTGGTCAGAATCGAGAACAGTTGTTGCAGTTTTGCTTTTCAGAGCTCACGGAAATCGTAATCTAGTTTTGTTTTTCTCTCTTGAAATTTGGTTACAGCTTGATGGGGTTTTGGTCTTGTCAACAAAGTTTAGAAAGCGAGCTGTCAGCGAAAAGAGCTTTTCAACAATACTAATGTCTTAAAACTGTCGGCTTCTTCAAAGGCGCAACTTTGCATTCAAAGATCTTTCTTTATAATATATTTCCCACTAATTGAATATTTATTCTTCTTACGCAGAAAATTGTCATTTCGTAAAAAGCATCCTGACTAAACAATAGAACATTCGAGATTACCGACTTCTTCAATTTCTCTTTCCCGTTCTCGCGAATTACGAAAAGAGAAAAGAAAATACACACAGCCCCACGGCGACCGCTTTCTTACAAAAATATTCCCTCAAAGTAAACAAGAGCTACACTGTTTGCCTCTCGACTGTGAAGGTAGAAATTCAATTTTCGCTTTCGTTCGTTATCGGGTTTTTGTTGGCGTTAATTCTGTTTGCTCTGTTTGTTTAGTATATGTCTAAAATCAACGGTGAGACAAAAGGGAATGAAGTTAAGTTAAAGAAGCTAGTGGATTTGTTCTTTGAAGAACCAAACAACGAGAATATTCCAACCTTGGTTTTTGGTTTTGACTATGATGGATCGTTAGTTGAAAAGGGCTGGCTAATAACCAAAAGACCCAATAACCGACAAGGATATTGAACTATTTTGCCATGTTAGCCCCAGGCGAAATATCTATTAACGGAATATTCACACTAAAAGGTACTAAAACCTTTGCATTTTGAACTAAACGCCGTGCGCCAGTCATTCTGAAAGAAACGGAAAATTTAATCGGAAAATTAAGAAATTCACGTAAGGAATACAGGAATCATATAAGCCATGGGCTCAGTTATTTGTTCTAATGTAATCTTGCCGTTATCTGTCCTTTTCACTTTCCGTCGTTCGAGTTTTAATTTTCATCACTGTGATTTTTGAAATCTTTTAAGCTGTCTTGTTGGTGAGTGCGCCGAAGCAATTGTCTCCGGCAAGTCAGTGACCAGTCAATACTTCTCCTTCAAATTTCAAAACGCGAAAAAAAGCTCAGAGATAACAATACTTTTAATTTTCAAACAATCCTTCTTTTTATCTGCCTCTCTCTGGCAGTTCAATGCAAGATTACAAAACCAAAATTGAAGCCTGTCGCGATCTTTTAAAAAAATTGGTTACATGTTTAAACCGTCTAAATTTAGGTGTTTAAAATCGGTCCTGCATACAGTCCATGTGTGCTTTATTTCTTTGCTTAAAATAAACAGCCCCGAGGCGGTTGCATATAAAAAGCTTCAGCAAGCTCAGTTCGACAAAATTGAAATGTCTGGCGTATACTTCCTTGTGCTTGAAAAAATAGCGACATTTGCGTCCAAGAAAAATATAGCTGTCAGAGGATTGGCATGAGAACTAGGGGCGATCGGCACTGGTAAAAAACACGAGCCTCTACAATCTGCCAATCTTTGTAAAGTAATTACACCAAAGATGATATTAAAAGCAAGCCATCCCACTCGGTTGAATTCGCAATGGAGGCGGTATCGTTTGAACTCTGCTTATACTTTTGATAAGGGTAATTCAGCTAGCACTTGGCACGTGCCATGATTGGCAAAAGATAAAAGCCACCCTTGAGATGGCGTCCAATGTCTCGAATAAACGCCGAATACTCTGTTTGGTTTGAAAACTAACCTATTTCCGAGTAATTACGACCTTAACGAGTTTTCTGTTTTTGAAAGGGCCAGTTTTGCGACCTCAGTTCCGCCTAATAAAAGAACTTGAGTCGCTGAGTCTATAGCTTCAGGCCTGCGGACCTCAACCGCGGAATGATATATCATCAATAACGTGTTTTCCCTCCCATTCTATTCAACCAAGAGGCACTTGAAAAGTTAGTCAATGGAAACAAAAATCGTTTTTTCTTGAACGCGGTCAAGGTTGCAAACCAATTAAGATGACTTCGTATCCAAGCTTTTCTAAATCACTGGTTGTCAGACAGTCTCCCGCCTTAGTTCAATAACTCTTTTTTGTTTTCAAATGAAAAACGAAAGCGTTATACTGCAAGCTCGTTAATTACGTTATTGTTTCCGTTTGTATTTGAGATAAAGCTGAGATCAGGCGTATAATTATGTCTAAAGGTTTTTATCTAAAAAAGCTCATAAAATGAGGGCATAGAACATTATTAAAAACTGTATCCAGGTTTGGTCCTTTGAATCGCCTCCGGTTCAAGACAAAGCATTGTTACTTCTAAAACTCGAATCTTGAACGAGTATAGTCTGAAATAAATATAAATCGCCTAAAACAAATTTTAGCTTAAACTCTACTGAGCCATATCAAAGCTAGTGTATTCACATATTCCGAAAAACTAACAAAATCAGTCATGCATTGCTTTTTGGCAAATCAACTATATTGTGGTTACTTCAGTTATCCTTGTATAAATATCGAGAGAAATAGCATGTCGAGCCAAAGATACAGTTGTCCACTGTAAATTAAAAAGTGCGAATTATTTCAGTTAGGTTTAGTGAATTTGGTATTCCTTTTTCAAACAACATTTAAAGACTTGTATACACTTTTAAAAGGGCGATGAAACAAGGAAATCGCAGCGATTATATGACGATTAAGCTTGTGGATAACTTCCTGTTGCAAACATTGCGAATTATCATCTTCCGGCTGATAAACCAGACAGATCGCACATTGTACAGAAAAAGAAAAACATCCTTCAGGCATAAAGACAAAATGAGGAAAGTATGGATTGTGGAGCCGGTGTGTGAGGCGTGATCCACGAGACATTGTCAATGTTGATTGGAAACAGTGTTATAGCAAACAACGCTTGCTAAAGAGGCGTGGAGTAGATTCAGTGTTTTAATCACGATTTTTTGTCTGTCTTCGTACAGTTGGGCTGTTGTAGTGAGATATTAAATACACTGTCTTGCTCTTTAAAGAAGAGAAAGCTGTTTTTGTTGAAATCTTTTACTCTGAAAATTCTCTATGCAAAAAAAAAACAACAACAAAAAAAAGAAAATTCTAATTTGTAGAATATAAAAACAAACAGACCTGCATGACAAAAAAAAAACTTTGTTTGAATGGTCACACTTTAGGCTTTCATCCACAGATTTAAAAGTTAAAACCACCTTGCAGATCATAAAAACCAATACCACAGAAAAGTTTTGCTCGCCAAAAGCTTTCATTTGAATGGTCACACTTAAGGTTTCCATCCACGGATTGAAAAGTTAGAACCACATTGTAGATCATAATAAACAGTACCACAGGAAAGTACTACTCAAGAGTTTTTATTGAATTGTCATTTCATCCGCGGATTGAAAAGTTATGTTATAACCACATCTCAGATTATAATAAACAGTACCATCAGAAAGTACTGCTCAATAGCTTTCATTTGAATGGTCACACTTTAGGATTTCATTCACAGACTCATAAGTTAGAATCACTTTGTACAGCATAATAAACAGTACCACAGGAAAGTACTGCTCGATAGCTTTCATATGAATGGTCACATTGTAGGATTTCATTCACAGACTCATAAGTTAGAATCACTTTGTACAGCATAATAAACAGTACCACAGGAAAGTACTGCTCGATAGCTTTCATATGAATGGTCACAATTTAGGATTTCATCCACAGACTCAAAAGTTAGAATCACCTTGTACAGTATAATAAATAGTATCACAAGAAAGTACTGCTCAGTAGCTTTCATTTGAATGGTCACAATTTAGGATTTCATCCACAGACTCAAAAGTTAGAATCACCTTGTACAGCATAATAAACAGCACCACAGGAAAGTACTGCTCAATAGCTTTCATTTGAATTGTCACAATTTAGGATTTCATCCACAGACTTAAAAGTTAGAACCACCTTGTACAGCATAATAAACAGTACCACAGGAAAGTACTGCTCAGTAGCTTTCATTTGAATGATCACACTGTAGGATTTCATCCACAGACTCAAAAGTTAGAATCACCTTGTACAGCATAATAAACAGTACCACAGGAAAGTACTGCTCAGTAGCTTTCATTTGAATGGTCAAACTGTAGGATTTCATTCACAGACTCAAAAGTTAGAATCACCTTGTACAGCATAATAAACAGTACCACAGGAAAGTACTGCTCAGTAGCTTTCATTTGAATGGTCACACTTTAGGATTTCATCCACAGACTCAAAAGTTAGAACCACCTTGTACAGCATAATAAACAGTACCACAGAGGGGCGTAGCCAGGACTTTTTCGGAGGTACGCACAATCAATTTCCAAACATTCCCCCTACCTCCTCCCCCCACCCTCAAGTCCCAAATATTTCTCTTTTTTTTCGACTTTTTCAAGTACGCACGCGTGTACGTGCGTACAGGTAGCTACGCCCCTGAATAAGTCACAATTTAGGATTTCATCCACAGACTCAAAAGTTGGCATAATAAACAGTACATAGGATAGTACTACTGCTCAGGGACTTGATTCAATAGTTGAAACCTCGTACTATGACAACGTTGAAATTTGTCAGTAGGAATCACAGGGATAAGTGCATGGTTTTGCCATTTTCATAACCAGATTTTTTAAAATGACTGATTATAAAGTATCACGCTTAGTTTTCCACAACTTGGTATCGAACCTAAATTTAGAACAAAGTATATGCACATTTTGGTGATCTGCTTGAAATGTGAGATTATATAGTTATATAAACTGTGAATAAATGTCAATCATTTCCAACTATTCGACTCAGTTGTGCAAAACAAATAAAATTGAAAAATACTGAAACAGCACCATAAAAAATTACTTCTTTACAGCAGCGTTCATTAAAATAAGCCATACTAAACGTGGGATATCGTCAACAGCGTAAGAAAGAAAAATACTTCTCAATAGCTTTTATTTGAATGGTCTGTCAGAAGGATTTTCGGCAGACTCAAAAGTTTGGACCACATTGGACAGTATGCTAAGCAGTGCCTCAGCAAAGTACTCGATAGCGTTCATTTCAACGGTCGGATTAAGGACTTCATCTATTCAAAAGTTAGAACCAGCTTGTACATCATAAACAGCACAGATTTTAATTGAATGGGAGACATACTTAGGATTTCATCCGGTATAGATTCAAAAGTTAGAACCATCTTGTACAACACAAAAAGCAACACAGAAAAGGACTTAATAAACATAATAATGATAATAATAATAATAATAATAATAATAATAATAATATATCAATAAAAGACTAAAAAAAGATAGTACAAAGTTAATGTAAAGTATAATTACATTTTCAGATTTCTGAAAATCAAGAGCAATTCTTTTAAAAAAACCTATATTACATCTCAACTGGCCGATCAACTGCAACTGCAACACTGTAAATCCTTGGCAATAATAATAATAATAATAATAATAATAATAATAATAATAATAAACACAACAACAATAATAAACACAACAACAATATGACAGTACTATTCAACAGCTTACAGTTAAATGGGCCTAACAAGTTTTATCTACAGATTCAATGGCTAGACTAAAACCGCCTTGTACAACATAATAAAGCACCACAGAAAGGTAGTTCCCACCCCATTTCACATAAAAAATGGATAGAACACATGACAAGAGGCCCGGAATAAACCAGATTGCTAATTACTTCTAAAAACGAAAACAGATAGCGCACAATGATGTGATTTGTCGCGATATCAGCAACTTAACCTCCCACCAACAATCGACAAGAAGGTACTATTGTGTTCCACTCTATTGAAAAAATGTGGTACGCCATGTATCTCGAGTGTTCCTTGTCAAGCATCCTTGTTCAAACATTGGCATCTTGTCAAGGATAAACTTGATAACTTGATAATGTGTGGTGCACAAAAGCAAATAACACTTGTTAAAAAAAAAACTTGTAACTCTCACACACGAGCAAGTCTCATTAAATCTTAACTCCCAGAGTCAGTTATAAAGACATGTAAAAAAAATGTATTTCTAACTTTTGAGTCTGTTGACGAAATCCTATGGTGTGACCATTCAAATGAAACCTCTTCAGCAGTACTTTTGCATGGTACCATTTGTTCTAACTTTTGAGTCTGTTGACGAAATCCTATGGTGTGACCATTCAAATGAAACCTCTTCAGCAGTACTTTTGCATGGTACCATTTGTTCTAACTTTTGAGTCTGTGGACGAAATCCTATGGTCTGACCATTCAAATGAAACCTCTTCAGCAGTACTTTTGCATGGTACCATTTGTTCTAACTTTTGAGTCTGTTGACGAAATCCTGTGGTGTAACCATTCAAATGAAACCTTTTCAGCAGTACTTTTGCATGGTACCATTTGTTTTTCAATATTTTACAAAATGAAATTTTGATTTTTTTTCCTTGAATTGTGGTTTTGCATGTCACTCTTGTGAGTTAAAGGATTAATGAACAAGTTTTTCCTTGACAAGTTTCCTTGTCCAAAAGGAAATCTCCTAGTTTGTGAACAGAGACTTGACATGAAAAACCTGCCAAATTTTGTCCTACATATGAGCAAATAAAACTTGGCAAATAAAGACTTGTCAAAGGATTACTTCCTCGCGTTGATACAGCTTTATTGACCAAAGACAACGGGTACAGTATGTTGACCAGTTTTCGGTCAGTACCACTTTTCGGTCAGTAAAAACTAAACTCGGATTTTCAGATCGCGATCGCTGTTTTACGACGAACGAAATGTGCCGAAGTGTAGCCAGACATTCCGGTTTCCGAACAGTTCTTTTGTCGGAAAGCTGTTATTTATTGTGGAGGCGAGGAAGGCGGTTTCGAACAGGTAGGTGTGATAAAATTTGCTAAATTTCGCGTGTTTCACTGCGCAGTAAACCAACCACTCGTTGTAATTCAGCTCCTAGGGCACCGTATTTTAAAAATTATGCCAGGATATTCGAGGAAATAGCAGATTAGATATCAAATTTCTCAAATATGTATAACAATGGTTTTGGATTTTCTTTGTTGATAAACCACAGCGACTAAAAAATATTGTAAGTTTTTCACCCTGTTGTCTAGTTTCCGGTCACCCACTATGACAATTCTTTAACATTGAAAACCTGCAATATTTGTCGTTGAGTTCAGGGAATTATCAGTTTGAAAAACAAATAAATGGTGTTAAAATGCTAATATTACTGATAATTATACTTCAATACTCTGAACACGTTGCGACAAAACAAAGCCTAGAACTGATTTCGTGAAATTTTATTACACGCCGAGCTGTTTACAATATCTTCGACTTGTTTCTTATTCAAATTGAACGGCCTAGACCTTATGTATACCTTTATCTAATATAGTAAGCTGTTATTAAAAGTCTTTGATATAAATACTGATTTTGTAAGACGTGTAAATACGGATCAAAATTATAAAAACAAAACCGTGCGATGCGGCTCTATGTTTTCACGTTAACGTTATGCGGAATTTATTGATGGGATGAAATTAGCATTTTTGGAGTAATAACCATTAAATTTTGGTTTGAGTTGCTCTTAATTATTTGGCCAAATCTAAGCCTCAGTATTCGTATAAAATTTACAAAATATAAAAAATAGTAAATCTACCAATTTCTTCATAAGTGAATAAAATCCCTCTTTTGTCAGCTCCAAGTAATAGTATGGCGAGTGAACGATATCTTCTTGCCATGAGGGATGTGAACGAGGGAGGGCTCAGTGCAAGAGCTGCTGCCATCAAACATGGACTGAAAAGAAGTGCTTTACTCGATCGATTGAATGGAATAGTGGAATATGACCAACGAGCGGGCCCCCGTCCAATCTTGTCGAAGTCGGAAGAATCCCAATTCGCCCAATGGTTAATTGAAATGTCAAACCGAGGCTTTGGATTAAATAAGGATGCCTTTAAGGAGTCAGTGAAGAAGTTCTTAGATAAAGATGGCCGAAGCACGCCCTTTCCCAACAATAAGCCAGGGGAGAAATGGTATAGAAGCTTTTGCAAGCGCAATCCTGAAGTCAAGAACCGAAAGGCAAGGCCGCTAGAGAAGAAGAGGGCTGCTATAACGAAACAGGAAGTAGACAACTGGTTTACAGAGTACGAGTCATTTGTTGAAGAAAAGGGGTTGAGCAATTCTCCATCACAAATTTGGAATTGTGATGAAACTGGATTTGAGCTACAAGGTCGTGCAGGAAATGTAATCGGGCCTTCTAAAGTGAAAATGGCACCTTATCGAGTCCTATCAGGTAGCAAAGAGCATATCACCGTGCTCCCCTGCTTCAACGCGTGCGGGCAATGGCTTCCACCCTATTTCTTGTTTCCCGGAAAAAGAGTGCCCGTTACGTATAACCCACTTGAAGGCGGAGTACAAGGGAGCGTGTTCTCTGTGACGGAATCAGGGTGGATGGATACTCAGAGTTTTTATAAGTGGCTCGCTAACCACTTTATCCCCAACCTAACGCCAGCAAGACCTGTGCTATTGTTGGTCGATTCTCACGACTCTCACATAGACTATGACACTTTCAAACTGGCAGAAGACAACGGAATCCTCCTCTACGCTCTACTGAAGAACGCAACCCACCTAGTACAGCCAGCTGATGTTGGTCTTTTTGGCCCCATGAAACAAAGTTGGTACAAATCTGTTAGAGAGTACACCCAGAAAAATCCAAACAGCGAGGTCAACAAAAAGAATTTCTGTTCAGTACTTAAGCCAACATGGGAGCAAGTTATGAGCCCAGCTACTCTTGTGAATGCATTCCGTAAGTCTGGGATATATCCGATTGATAGATCTCAAGTCGCACACAGTTTAATTGCATCATCACCAAGTTCAGAGCCAGGAGACAAGCCAACCACCGAGCAGGGCCAGATCGTTTCCCCAGCAAAGGAAGCTTTAAATGCATTTGAGGCTGTTCTGGATTCTCCCGTAAGAACGAAATATCATCGAAGGATCGAAAATGGCTACAGCTTAGAGGGCAGTCCAACGTACAAGACATGGAAAGCCTTGTATAAGTCAAGCAACGAACTACAAGACCTGGATACCAAACAGTCACAGAGCACCACGCCCTTATCGGCTTCCAGCGCAGCGCGTCACACAACACCGCCATCAGTGCCAACACCAGAAGTAACACTTCAAGAGCAAGCATCGTCGTCTGTTCTCCGAGAAATTCTGGTACACCCCACAATCAAGCCAAAAGAGCCATCGAAATCGAAGAACTACAAGAGAAATATACCAAACTTTTTGAATGGGCCTGAATCGATGCAGCTTTTACTAAATGAGAAATTGAAGAAGGCAAGGGAGTTGAAAGATAAACAAGACAGGATGAAGAAGGCTGAACAGTTGAAATCAGAGCGCGAGAAAAAGAAGTTGGAAGAGAAAGCAAAGAAGGAGCAAAAGCAACGAGAAAGGGAAGAGAAAAGACAGATATTGCTGGAAGAAAAGCAAGCGAAGAAGAGGAAAAGGGATCATGCTAGAACTGGTCGGAAACAAGACACCCCGAAGAAGTTGCGGCCGTCTTGCGAGCGTAACAAGGGAAATCAAATTTGTCAAGTGATGGACACAGACATTGAATTTGTTATGAATCATCACTAATATCATTTCAAAACAGTGCTTCCATGATACTGTAAAATCGTAAAAACAGCTGTATCACCCACTCCCCGGTTATAAGCCTCGCTTATCCTTAAAGACTTAGACTTTACGTTTTGCTTCGATTGCGTTTGTTTCAGTGAAAATGTGTTTTGTTCAAGTAAATTAAAGCTAATACAATAACTATATTGATTTTTTAGGCAGGATTTCAGGTCAGAAGCTTGATAATGCATGTACGAAATAAGTAAACCTTTACAGAAATCCCAAATAAATTTAAATTATCTATAATGTATTGTTTGTGTTTATTAGGATGCATTTCATAATCGTCAACAACGCAGTAATAAAAGGGTACCATGAGTTTCAAATTAGGCCGCCACCACAAGAAATGATGCTGCCTGTTACTAAAGAATATGGGAATAAACACGACAAGAACGCTTGTTTAGTGTGGGTTCCAGAGATTGACCACATCCCCAGAGATATGTGGAACAAAGTAACGGACGAGAAACGAGGAGAAAGAGTTCGAACGATAGCAGGGCTTCCAATCGGCCGAGTACCTCAAGGACTCTCATCTTGCTTTTGGGGACTTTTAGGCGCCCCAGACGTAAGCGAGATAACATGGTATGTAATGAGCCATTCAGGGCCGTGAGTGCTAATTACAATCGCAGCACTAATATTTTTAATGCATTTTATCTTAGTGAGCAGACGAGCGTACCATGTAAAAGTTTCCCGCCATGGCCAAACCAGCATTCTCCAGGTGGTGGAGCCGTCATTCCTTGTCGGTACAAAATTTGTGTGACAGGAAACCTAGAACCAGCGCTAGGAAGAGTAAACGAGGCAGTCACTGCCATGCCAGAGAAAACTGTTTTAAATGTAATCGTTAATTCATGAAATAAAACAGTGTTATGAACATATGATGCAAACACTTTATTATGCAAAGCGCCTGAAGGCGTGATAAATGAATAAAAGCATGTTAGCGAAAACATTGGCGCATTACTTCCAAATAAGGAGCTTTCAGTGAATCAGGTTTTACGTAAAGAGTACTTATTTGGATGGTTAAGCTTAAAATACAACAAAGAACCTGGACTGCGCATGAATTCCTATTCATTTTTTTACTTTCATCTAGTGACCGAAAACTGGACAAGCTGACCGAAAACTGGGCACCCTACCGTGGTCTACTAGATCGATATTTTTTCAAAGCGTATTCAACAGATTTGTAAGATATTTTTACTGCGTATAGTCAAGTCAACTAGCTGTCTCTACTGAAGAACACAAGACTCAAATGCTTAAGGGAAAAAAGTTTTGAATGTTATAATCTTAAGTGACCGAAAACTGGGCAACATACTGTATGCGTAGCTAGTTTCACTTAATTAATGACACAGAATAGTGGCATAGGAAAAACTGGGAATATTCTAAGAAAAAAATATTCAAATCCAATTTTACTACGTTTGTACAAAAGCAGTCGAATGGAATTCAAGTGCTTTGCTTTTTTTGCTTTTATTTGAAGTCAAACGTTAGGATTTTATCCACACACTTAAAAGTTAGAACCACCTTATACAGCACAATACACAGTACCACAGGAAAGGACTGATGAAGAACTGTTGTTTGAATGGTCACATTGCAAATTCATCCACATGCAGACTAAATAGTTAGACCCACACCAAATCAAATCTACACAAATCAAGATTTGACTGCGAGCTCCCGATCTGAGTTTGAGCTGAAGGGTTTAAGGCAACACGTGGAAGTACGTTGCATTTTTGTCTTTCAGTGTAATCTTAATGCTTTGATGTGCCACCAAACTTCCCGGACAATTAAAAAATACTTGAAAGTGAAAAACGAGAACTGATATTGAGAATGGATTCATTTTTAGAAGAGGATCTTTTCTGTAAATCAAATCAGAACACACGCACACTTGACTATCGATTATTCTAGACAGAGGACTTTTCGTGAAACGAATAAAGAAACGATTTTTGATTATATTAGCTTTTACCACAACGGAACGGTTAAAAAAAGAAAGAGGAAATAGTTTTTAAAATCCTTATTTGATTAGTTTAAGCTCAAACATTGCAGTATGTATCTTTTTTTATCTTGCAGGAACTGTTATGTTCAGGAAAAACATGAAAGAATAACGGTCAGTAGATAATGGCCACCAACGGAATCTGACATCTATAAGGACAAATTGTACAGGATCATCAACCATGCAGAAATATACCCTGGGTTAGCCTGACAAAACAGGCGACTTTTCGCGGCGGCGCCACTACGGTTCCCTACGCGGAGGGAACCCTAGTGGCGCCTCCGAAAAAAGTCGTCTGTATACTCAGGCTAACCCTGGGTGTCAGAGGAATTTCTTTTGCTCTTTTAGTTTCTTTTGTAACATGCAGCGGCTTTGCTGCTCGTTGATTGATCTTCGCCCGACCACTCAACGAAAGCGCACGAGAAAAGCCATCTGGCTCCCAGTGAAGTAACATGAAACAAAACAGAAAGACTCTTGAGTAGCTTAAGTAGCTGCAAAATATGTATCCGTATGTGAGACGAATTCGTCTTTCTTGACTCTTACCGCAATAAACTTACATCTAAACACTTCTACTGTTTTCAGTTTTAACATGTGCTCTATTCCTTGTAAGTAATGAAAACGTTAAAAGTACTTTTTTACTGTGACGTAAGCTGTATTCACCCAGAAAGATTTTCAACTGGATACTGAAAACTGAACTATAACACTGTTAACCCCTTCATTCCTCAGTGTCACATTCAGCTATTGATCTTTGAGCAGTACTTTCCCACGGTACTGTTTAATATGGAGTACATGCAAGCAAATTCTAACTTTCGAGTCTGTGGATGAAGGTCTGTTGGTGTTAACATTTAAATAAAAGCTATAAAATTAGATATCTGGCAGTACTTTCGTATGGTACTGTTTATTTTTCAGTAGAAGACGGTTCTAACTTTTGAGTTAACCGATGACCATTCAAATGGAAACTGTCGAGCAGTGCCTTCTTTGTGGCATTGTTGATTTTTCAGATTTTCCTTGAATTTTAATTATAACCGCTCATTAAATTACTGCGAGCTAGAGGACGATACAAAAGAATGAAAAGAAGTATTCGCTAGCTACAGTCAAGCATGATTTAACTTTGTTCTATTCATATATCAACCAACTAAATTTTAAGTGCATGGTTCATAGTTATTCTGCAAAAAGCAGTTTGCACACCAAACTGGTACTGCAAAGCTGATAAGAACAAAGCAGTTCAGCTTGAACTTCTTCAAAATTGCAATTTCCAACTGCCAAAAAAAAAACACAAATTGGCGAAATACCGAAAAGCCATTTGGGCTAAAAGAAAGTATAGCTTTTATTTGAATGGTCACCACTTAAGGATTTCATCCACACTCAAAAGTTAGAACCACCTTGTACAGCATAATAAACAGTATCACAGGAAAGTACTGCTCGATAGCTTTCATTTGAATGGTCACACTTTAGGATTTCATCCACAGACTCAAAAGTTAGAACCACCTTGAACAGCATAATAAACAGCACCACAGGAAAGTACTGCTCAATAGCTTTCATTTGAATGGTCACACTCTAGGATTTCATCCACAGACTCAAAAGTTAGAACCACCTTGAACAGCATAATAAACAGTACCACAGGAAAGTACTGCTCAGTAGCTTTCATTTGAATGGTCACACTTAAGGATTTCATCCACAAACTCAAAAGTTAGAACCACCTTGAACAGCATAATAAACAGCACCATAGGAAAGTATTGCCCAGTAGCTTTCATTTGAATGGTTACACTCAAGGACTTCATCCACAGACTCAAAAGTTAGAACCACCTTGTACGGCATAATAAATAGTATCAAGGGAAAGTACTGCTCAGTAGCTTTCATTTGAATGGCCACAAACTTAAAAGTTAGAACCACCTTGTACAGCATAATAAACAGTACCACTGGAAAGTACTGCTTAGTGGCTTTCATTTGAATGGTCACACTTTAGGATTTCATCCACAAACTCAAAAGTTGGAAACAATTTACTTACAGACACAAGGTTGGACTGTAGGAGTAATAGCGTTATGCCATTATAAGATGCACACGGCACTACAATACATAAGACAAGATGAACGAAAACATGTATATACACCGGTTCATTTTATATAGCAGTTCATTTTACACCTATTAAATAAAAAAACTCCCAACTACATGCCAGTTCCCTTTCTGTCTCTCGAGACCCTTTCTCCTTGAAAACACCTGGTATGTTGGCCAAATGAATACAACTCACCGGCCGGCATAAAAGCTATGGGATCTGAGAATTCGGTATTGCGGTTCTATAATTTGTGTCTGCGGATAAACCCTTAATTGTTACCACTGAAGCCATCAAGCAGTGGCTGCCTGTGGTTATAGTGGTCTTCGTTTTTTTGAATTTCTTAAGAGGCAATTATTTAGCAATTTTCTAAACTTTCGCTCTATTAGAAAATAAAGGACAGATCAGCTAACGCTTTTTGAACCTCTCTGTGGGAAGAGAATGCTCCTTCATCATTTCCCAGACGCCCTGTTGGTGTGAAGTACCGCAGCAGCTGCGCCTCTCTGCGTCACCTCAGCAGGTAAAGCAAACAGCCAAACTGCACCACGCCAAACAACAAACGAAAATATTTGCCTTTCCACTCAGCAGCAGGCTTTGATAAGAGCAGGCCCGCGTAGGAAAAAGGTAGAAGCATATGGTGGATATTTGATCTCTCTTGTGAATGCATGTCATACAATGTGTCAGGTATATGAATCGCAAAAGAAGGTCCTTTTCTTTTGGACTCTAGCATCTAGAAAGGGCCGCCAAGTTTAAAATCGAAAATAAAGTTCCGAATTCCATTTTGTAAAATATTAAAAACCTGAAAGCACCACAAGAATGTATAGCTCAATAGCTTTTATTTAAATGATCACACTTTCGGGTTTATTCACAGACTCACAAGTTAGACTATAGCACACGATTCCTGGTTCGAATCTAGGGGCAGAGGAAGGTTTTGCGCAGCAGCAATGATTTGGTCCCCACAAACTAGATTGAAGACAGAAGGAGCATGACGATTTTAATCCAAGATTCAAACTTCAGACTGAGACATTTGACGTGGTTCTACTAAGTTAAGCAACTTTGGATGAAATCCTTCAGTGTAACCAAATGAAAAGTAGCAGAGCTTTTCTGTGGCACCCTTTAATGTACCGCGCAAGGCGATTCTAACTTTTTTAAATCTGTAAACGAGATCTTAAAGTGAAACGGTCATTCAAATGAAAACCATTGAGCAGTACTTTCCTGTGGTGCTGTTTATTATGCTGTACAAAGTGGTTCTAACTTTTGAGTCTGTGGATGAAATCCTAAAGTGTGACGATTCATATGAAAGCTATTGAGCAGTAGCTTTCTGTGGTACAGTTCCTTTTGCAGGATAAGGTGGTTCTTGGATGAAATCCTAAAGTGTGACGGCATTCAAATGCAAGCTAGTGAGTGAAAGCAGCAGTTTCCTGTTCTTTTTAGTGTTTGTTATGCCGTACAAGGTGCTTTTAACTTAAACGTGCGTATCTGTTCAGAATAAAAATTCACCTTGTTTATTTATACTGTTCCCTAAAGCTTAGTTTCTTCTGGCCACATCAACTAAGTCGAGATGTGTGCCAATAAGATTATGCATAAATTACCTCCTCACGATGGGTGGTACAACTCAGGGAAAGCTCATGGGTGGTCGAGTTTACTACCTTTAAATATAGTTTGAAGGTTTATGCGTACTTTGTAAGGGTTCGCGGCCGTCCTAGTTTGGGAAAAAGTTCCTACTGGCGCCATTTTTTAGAAAAGTTCACAAGTTACAAAGAAAGCCGATAAACAATACAGTGGTTCTGGTTACAATGGGAAATGAATAGGGTTGAAAAATCGATCCAAATTCTTCTCTTTTCAAACTTTTTATTTTTTGCTAAAACTACTCGGGTGAGTTCAATTCTTTAAGTTAAGCTCCTTTCTCAACCAGGAAAAACTGATGTCGAAACAATGGTTTTTTCCTTACATTACTAAACTGAGAAACATATGTTTCCGAAGTAAAATTTGCGCAAGATGAAGAACCAAGAATGTTTTTGAGTTAGGGAAGCGAGATTTGTTTTCGAAATATTCGTTTCTTATGTAGCTAAACTTCGAAACATTTGCTTCTTCGGCAATGCTGGGCCAGGCCCTGGGTAGTGAAGTAGCTCTATTGTCTAAGGCGTTGCGGCTGCATTTGTTTTTAGGATTAGAGCCAATTATTTCTGTTGTTTGTTGTATCGTTCTCTCTAAGGGTATCGAACCAATGGTGTGAGATCTTCCAAATGTTGCTACATTGCCCCGGGTCCTAAGAGACCATATTGCGAATGGAGAAGGCATGTTAGGTCCGACACGTTTTTTTCATTCAACTATAACTACGTTGAGAAACAGGAACGCCACAAAAAAAAAAGGCTAGAATGTTTTGAACTTTATATCAACGATTTTGATTATGTCAAAACTATTTCCTGATATTTCTAAACAGCTAAAACGTTTTGAGTTTCGACTCGAAGTAAGCACTTCAAACAATGAAACAGGATGTTTAATACTCCGACAAAAAATGTTTCAGTTTTTACTGAGCCAATCAGAAAGCGCGCATATATAATAAACACCGAAAATGTCAAAACAGAGGTTTGAAATCCATCAGTTTTAAAACAACTAAAGCTGTTTGGCCGGTGATTTTAAGTCATCTCCCCACATTGTCAAATGAATTTCAGCTTTCAAAAGAAAGGGCGGCACTTATTAAACTGAAGTAGTCCTTAATTGTTCAAACTAAAAGTTGCGAGGAATAAAATCGAAAGCAATTATCATAAGATATTATTTTAGCTGCCATTGAAAACGGAACTTGAAGGCAACGAACTTCACAGAAGTTGGGAGAAACTAAAAAAGAAAAGACTGTTATCTCCACAAGGAATAGGTCAGATTCAGGTCACCGAAGCGCACTTTAACATCGCCGCTTAGAAACAAGGATACTGAAACGACGATTATTTGGTTTTCATGCCAAAACCAGTTTTACATGGGGCAAAGTAGCTTCAGTTGGGGAGGGGGAAAGTTGTAGCTAACTGCTCAAGTGAGTAGAACAATATAACCTATTGTAGGGAAGGGAGGAATTCATGCGATCGCACCGGGAGCGCTGAAGAGCAATTCTCCACAGGTGGTGTAAGTTTAGGACTTTACCTACCTTAGTTTATAGGTAATTCAACAAAATTAACAAAAACAAAATATCGACTTCACAGCTTGCCGCCCGCGAACACCAAAGGTTGGTCTATTTGATAATTCAAGGGTCTGTTAAGTTATGGGTGGGTAAATAAGAGGATGTAGCTTTAAAAGATGCCAGTTAAAATGACAACATAGCTCCACATAACCAGCCAGCCTAACCAAAGCTACAGTTTTCAAAACTGAACTGTTGTTTTATTAAACTTTCAACGCATATTTTTTAAAAGCGCCTTAAAACTTTACAAAACCAATCGTCGGCCTCCAACGTTAATTTTTTTTAAACCCTTCTAAACAAATGCATTTCAACCGCATGTAGTTTGCTTCAGTACAAAGTGAACGAACTAAAACAAGACACTGAAAACAAACCATGCTATTGCTGTTGCAGAGAAATGTTTCGCCTTAACGAGACCTTACATGTGGTTTCCTTACACTGAAAATGTTAAAGGCTCTTCTCATTTATTAAAATAAGAATTATGGATGTTTATATTAATGTGAGGTTCTTTCTTAGTTAACATAAGTAACTGAAAACATGGGATTAACATGTCTTACCTCTTGAAACCACGGACTAAACGTCCAAGGGAGGCCTTGGTACTGGAACGAAGACATTGACACTCCGAACATCTATGCACTTGAAATGGCGATCGACGTGAATTTAATTTTATCAATGAACGTTTTGAGACAGTTTGTCACAAGCTACTTGCGTCGCGCTGGATGAACTTGGATTTAAGAAGAATGACAGGGCTTGCAACGACCTTTCCTCGACGTAACCACGACTGACCAACGGGGTAAAGTTTTCGCACAGAGCTATCAGATAGATCTCCTTCCAGGAACCGAACAAGCGATGAAACTATACAACAGCGGCAATAAATATTAAATTGGAGGCTGAATAAAGGCTGGGTAACCTGCTGTGTTATGCCCACGAACTGTCAGTTATTAAAATTGCGATCGGTGGTTTTCCATAGTTCTTTTCAAAGGGCGGAGTCTTTTTAAATCACAACTTGTTATGTAATGCCACTTGCTTGGGCAACGTACTTGGCTAAACAATTTTATATAAAATAAAAACATTGCACCGCTAAAGTAAAATTTTCTACAATATCCACTTTGAGAAATAAAAAAAGAAACTGCACCCCAGGAAAGTACCACTCAACAGTGCACACGTTAGGCGTTTGTCAACCGCATCAAACGTTTGTACCGTCTCAATGACTAAATTAATACGAGGTTTGAATCTAAGATGCAAAGGAGAATTATACAAAGTCATGTACAATTATAATATATTCTAAACAAAAATGGCTGCAACGACGACTTGAAAAGCACTTAATGTGCTTTTAAATGTTTTGTTTTCCTTATTCACGCTTGGAAAAAAGGGGAAATTTGAGATGGCCAAACACCTTACAAGAAAGAAAAGAAAATTTCAATCGAGACCTAACATAGCTCTTGATTCAAAAATTTCGACAAAAACAGTTATAAATTGAACGCGAAACAGTTACGACTGAAGGTCTTAAACTATGTTTCAATAATTTTATTGTTTGAAAGTAATGAATACAAACTTATACGGTGTGTTAAGCTATCAGAGCACAATAAAAAACTTCAACTAAAATTTAACTCTGGTTTACCATGGATTGGAAAAATGAATAGTGTTAGCAGAACACTGCGGGGTGCTGCTTCAAGGAAGGAGAAGGCGACACTAAAAATACGCTTACAGTTTATATATTGGTTGGAATGCATTGTTAGAGCCATGACCGTATGTTCCTTAGTGGGAAAGCGCTGGAAATCTCTGGACAGTTTTAATATAGATTTTCTGGGCATAAGTGAATGTAGACGGTCGGGCATAGGTATGATTAGTAGCGGAGATAAGATGAAAAACAGAGAAATGATTTTGGTTGACAGAGTTTGGTCTAAGGTTGTATAACAAGTCATGAGCGGGCCAGACTGGAAAAATTTTGTTCACGCCCTATGAGACACTGGGCGCGAAAAAAAAGAGATCTGTAATCGGAGAACATTACCCCCCTTCTAGGTTTCAGTAAAAGTCGTCCATTTTGTCCCGGCATCGGACAAATACGTTTGAATTTAAGCTTGTTACTCTATCCTATTGATAATTCTTAATAAACGTTAGGTTTAACCCCTCACTCTAAAAAGCGGCCAAATTCTAAATTCAACGATATTGCAGATTAATGGAAGGTAGACAGCACAACAGAGAAGCACTGCTCAATAGGATTTAATTTGAATGGGTCGTACTTTAGGATTTTTAAAGTTTTTTAAAGTTAGAACCACCAAGTATAGCATAATAAACAGTACCGCAAGAAAGTACTGCTCCATAGCTTTCTCATGATTTGAATGGTCACACTTTAGGATTTCATACACAGACTCAAAAGTTAGAACCACCTTGTGTAGCAAAATAAATGCAATACCACAGGAAAGTTCTGTTCAATCGCTTTTATTTGAATGGGTCATACTTTAGGATTTCATCCATAGACTCAAAAGTAAGAACCACCTTGTACAGCATAATAAACAGTACCACAGGAAAGTACTGCTCAGTAGCTTTCATTTGAATCGGGTCACACTGTAGGATTTCATCCATAGACTCAAAAGTCATAACCACCTTGTACAGCATAATAAACAGCACAACAGCAAAATACTGCTCAATAGCTTTCATTCGAATGGTCACACTGTAGGATTTCATTCAGACTTAAAAGTTAGAACCACCTTGTACATCATAATAAACAGTGCCAAAGGAAAGTACTGCTCAATAACTTTCATTTCATCGAGTCATACTCTGGGATTTCATACACACACTCAAAAGTTAGAATCACCTTGTACAGCAAAATAAACAGCACAAAAGCAAAGTACTGCTCAGTACCATTCATTTCATCGAGTCATACTCTAGGATTTCATCCAAAGGCTCAAAAATTGTTAAGCATAATAAACAGCACAACATTAGGAAAGTACTACTCGATAGCTTTCATTCGAATGAGTCTTACATACATGAGCACCACAGTGACTTTCATTTGAATGGTCGCAAATTGGGATTTCATTCACAGCTCGTTGCAGTCTCAAACATTAGAGCCACTTTGTTTCGGGGGGGGGGGGGGGGGGGGGGGGGGGGAGTTTACGGTGGATACTGTTTTTTTTTTACCGACCTATACTGAGAAATTGCTACAAGGAACGCATTTGATTTCAAGGTCATCTGATGATATTCAGTTTCACAACTTCAAAGTCACTCACCGCAACGAGGATATCAACCCGTTTCACTTCAGAGTCCAAGTTTGAGTCGCGTAATGTGGCTCTAACTGTCAAGTCTGTGAATAAAATCCTATCGCGTCACCATTTAAAAAAGAATCTTTTCAGCTGAATTTTCTTATAGTGTTGACTTTTATTCGTGTTTTTTTTTTTTACAAAAATAAAATTAGACTTTCTTTGCATTAATTTCAAATTTGGACGCTCTTGTCCATGAAAGGGTTAAAACAATTAATTTTTGTTATCTCCCAAATTAACGGGAGCGGGACGAAACACAAAGGAAGAACAAACAGGTGAACCCCTCAAGTTTTTCAGTCCACGAGATAACGTTCTAAAGTCAACAAACATGTACACCTCAGGGCAAAATGTGGCCACAACAAAAAACGCCCGACAACCACCAAACAGAGATGCCAAGAACGCAAATGTTTTTCTTCAAATCAAGTAGTTTTTGGCGCCAAAGCATAGGCTCCCTGCGGGGCCATCAATAACCGCTTAACATACGGCTGCGAAAAGCGCCCAATGACAATGTTTTAAAAGCGGCATGTCGGAGAAATGTAAAAGGTATCTGTTGAAGGGTTCGTCGTCTCTCGGTCGCCTGGCCGCAGCGTGGAAGCACGCAAAAACAGAGGGAAATGAGAGATATGATCAACGCGGGTTATTTGCTTTGATAAGATCGCCCTCGCGGATTGACCAGCTGAGTTGAACAAAAAAATCCGCTAATAAACACACTGCCGGGTAAAGTAGGTACGAAATTGCCTCGGTTCATATAGACTCAACAAAAAGCCTGGCTTCAAAACTGCAAAAAAAAAACCATCAAATCCAATTTTGTAGAATACTGAAAAAAAAAATTATACATTAACAGCTTTCATTTGAAGACTCGCAACGCTTAAGGATTCCATCCACGCAAGCAAAAGTTAGAACTACATTAATTGAACAGAATCACACGATGTGAGAAAGGGTAACTGACATCAGCAATGTCGCGTATTTAATAATCACTTTGACAAGCCCCCCCAAAAAACATATTTGTATCTATACTGAAACCTAAAAATAATAGTCCAGTTAACAGTGTTAATAATGTATTAGAATTCTTACTTGGCTCTGAGGCTTAGGGCAATAAAGCAAAAGAAATGATATTGAGGTTCAGGGAACAATAATTAATATATTTTGTTTTATTTCCTGAAGTCTCGGAGTCAGTTAAAATTTTAATATATCGAAAGTGGTCTATTACTATACTATTGCACACAAACTATAAAGAAGTGTTTGGCTGCTAATGGTAAGGATGGAAATGTATTATAACTTGAAACTGAACTGGCCATTTGTGTTTTGGTAAAATAGTTCATCAACTGATTATGGTATCAAACGATTTCTTGAAGGCCGATATTTTCTTGTCTGTGTTCTAAGAGCATTTTGTGTATGAGTGAACTTATTTAGTCGAATGTTTAATATTTTTGGCCAAAAAAAAAAACAGCAAAATAACAGTGACATTGCCTATTTTTGTTAAAAAAGCATGCAATCTCTGCCAAGTGCGACAAAACACGAAGTCGTTTCCAAGCGCGGGAATACAGGCCACCTGCTGGCTGCAACCTGCGCCAAGCACGGAAAAATGCACCTAAGCCAAGTCATGAGTAGTTTCGGGTTTTACTCCAGATTTAGTTGGTCGAAGAACCTTGCACAAGTTTTTAAGATCAGTAAACGCAAACTCTAAACAGGAAACCCACCGCATTGACGTTTGCTATAATTACATTTACTTATTTCTAAATTAGGAGTTATGAACAGTTTGAAGAAGAAGTTAAAGCAGTCATGTTTTATACACACTACTTGCCCCTCTGGTGCCACAGTCCCCACATCTCCCAGGTTTGGTCAAAACTCGCATGCACACAGCCAAACTACCCATGAAGTGGTAGCCATGAAAAGTTATTTAGTCCTCATTGCGACTCATTACGACTCATCAGCATTGCATAGCCAGGAACATTTTTGAAAACATAAAGGTGGCTATGGACTCCTTCTCAAGAATTTTCTCAAACTGTGCAAAAAGTTGTATCTTAACAAGCTTATATAAATACAATTCGATAATAAAAAATGAGCCACCTTAAATACCCCAGGGATGAACCCCCACTCGCTTAGGGATGAACCCTCAGGGATTAACCCAAAGGTTGCTTTAAACGTCAGCCTCACACAAGCCAGTGGGAGCTGTGAATGATGACTGTAAAACAGTCCATGACAATGCCTACAGCTGCACTGGTGGTGATCATCACATTTTAAGCAGAAATAGAAGCTCTGGTTCTAGCAATAAATAGGTTTGGCCAAACACTGCACACATGTACACAGCCAAGTTACCAGAGGAGTGGCAGCCATGAACAGCTGTTTGATCCTTGTTAGGACTCGTCAGCACGGCCAAGCCAGGCAGATAGTAGGACTAAAAATTCCTGTTACTTGCCCTTTACTCCAGAGGTCAAGCCATGAGCAGGGATTTGTGGTTGATTACTGTAAAACAGTCCTTAGCAATGCCTATCAGTGAGACACATTTTAAGAAAAGTTGGATGCATTGTTTGCAGCAATAAATACCAAATATGTATTGACTACAGAGCCACAATACATATTTATAGTAGGTTGACCAAATGCTGCATGCATGCCAAAGCCAAATTGTCCATGGAGAGCTAGAGGTAGCCATAAACAGCTGTTTCATCCTTGATAGAACTCATCAGCATGACATGGCTAGGTAAAATATGGGACTCAAAATTCCTATGCTACCTCCCTTTACTCCAGAGGTGAACTTGAAGGTTGAATAGTGTGGGGAATTACAAGTGGGTACTGCAAAACAGTCATGTAACTAATGCAAGGTGAGATGTGGATCATGTTTAAAAAATAATTGATGCATTTTTTGAAAATTATTTGGTATCTATTGAATAAATACAAAATAAAGAGTAGACATCTGCCATGTTTGGCCAAAACCTGCATGCAAACATGTACACTCAGCCAAATTACCAGATGTACCATTAGTCAAACTGTTAATGATCACTTAATAAAAATAACATCTATAGTAGATCTAGGGTAACAAGTAAGAAAAGAAAAATTCATACCTCAAGTCCATCCAGGCAAAATTCCCATGTAGCTCATAGGAGTAGGTCAGTTTTTATCATGACGAACAACTTCATGCTAAATGTTAAAAAATGTTACAGTCAATGTTAATGGAATATAATTTTTTTTAGGAAAAGTGCTGTTTTGTGGTCGTGGAGATATAGAGATTTGTCTGTATTGTGCACTTTTTGGAAATATCCCTCCCCCCCCCCCAAAAAAAAAAGTCATTGGAAATTCTGACAGGGAGGGGTCTCAAAAGCCGCAGTTATGAAACTAAACTGGAATTTCCAGAAAGTTGGGGGAATTTAAGCCACAAAAAAACTACCATAGGGTTATGTGTGGTTTTCCACTCCACTAGCTCAGAGGAACAAAAGAAGCAGAGAACATTTTCTCACATACAGCTGGGAGTCTGTGATCACGTGTGCAAGGGGTTTAGGTCACACGGTGAGGTCAAAGGTTCAGTTTTATTTGTTGCCATCTGCCATTGCTGCCGATATTGCCTAATGACAGCAAACAAACTAAATTGGATAAAAAGATTCTACTGAGCAAAACAAAAAAGTAGTTTGGAGATAAAGTGCAGGATTACAAGGTATGGTTTTTGATTTTTTAAAATCTGATATTGGTCTGAAATGGGGTATCGATTTTGACCATTTTTGTCTGAAATAGGGTATGCTTGTGCACTCTGGTCTGGAATTGGGTATGGCTTTTAGAAGAAGTTGTTTTTTTTTTTTAATTATAATTCATTGCTTGCAGCAGTTCCTGGGTCCCGGATCAGCTGCGATCATGTATAAGAGTGTACGTGCTGGTTTGAAATAGGGTATCGAATTTTGGGTCAGGTCTGAAATAGGGTATGGAAAATCACATATTTTGGTCTGAAATAGGGTAACGTTTTCAAGAAGCACGTCCAACACCCCCACCCACCCCCCTGGGCGTGACATGCTCCTGGCCACTCTCATGAAACACAAAAATATCTGCCAGGACACTGCCCCTTTAAGGACAATCAAATGCACCCAAATAACAGTGGGGTTTCATCTGAGGCATGCATTACTTCTCAGGGCCCCTCTCAAGTTTTGAAATGCAAAACATTAGACCACAAGTACAACAGTTACCAAAACAAAAGATAAAACACAACTGCAGTGGAAGTATTAAAATACCTGATCAACAGTGTGGGAAAGTTTAAAGTGGGAAATGTACAACTGGCACTTACAACAATTAAGCCAAAAGAAAGCCTACTAAGATCTGCCAATATTTTATTCTTTGGGGAAGGGTGGAGGCAGCTGCAACTTCAACACCAAGTACTTTCATACTAAATACATTTGACACTTATATAAAGTGAGTTATTATATTTGTGTTTATAATTAATAGTGCAGGTTTTTCCCTAAGGCCTTAGAGATCCTTACACTAATCAAAATTGAATTTTTTAAAAAAATACTGTTTTATAAAATATTGAAAACCAACAGTAGTATAAGAAAGACTCAAAAGTTAGAACCACCTGGTAAAGTAAAATAAACAGAACTCAGGGCTGCCATTTTAACTGGTACCCAGGGGGATACTCCCCCAAAATACCTATACGGGTATGTGCCGCCCAACGGGGTCGTGATTTTGGGACTCCTGATCTAGAACGGGGTATCCATTATAGAGATGTTTCCTAGAACGGGGTATAATATTTCGAACGCACGAAAGCTTCAGATTATCAGCAGCCATTTTTTCTAGAACGGGGTATTAAAAATTGACCTATTTCTAGAACGGGGTATCATTTTGAGTGCAAGTTCAATTGACCTATTTCTAGAACGGGGTATCATTTTGAGTGCAAATTCTTTCTAAAACAGGGTCCAAATTTGGAGACCAGGGCGGCACATACCCACCCAAAATATACCCGAGTACCACCCCGGGCATTGGTAGCCAACAACTGGCTATCATGGCCGGCAACTGAAAGCTTGAAAACGACTAATGGATAATATCCATGGGAAGTTATCTTGAGTTGAATAATTACCTACATTGTGTGTACTTTCCTTGTGTGCCCAGCTACTTTTAAGCTTAATGGCAGCCCTGGTACTGCAAGCAAGCACTGCTCAGCTTTTATTTGAATGGCAACTCTTTAGGATTTCATCCACTGACCCAAAAGTTAGAATCTCCTTGTAGATCCCTTTGGAAGATCCCTGTGGGTGAGCAGGGATGGCGCAGTGGTGAGAGCGCTCGCCTCCCACCAATGTGGCCCAGGTTCAATTCCCAGAGTCGGCATCATATGTGGGTTGAGTTTGTTGTTATATAGTTCTCATCTTTGCTCTGAGGGTTTTTTCTCCCTCCTCAAAAACTAACATTTCTAAATTCCAATTTAACGGGGAATTCAAGGGCCACAGGTTTGTCAGTCACATGAGTAATAAGTGTCACCCTAGTTAAACAAGGTTGATTGATTGATTGATTTAAAAAACAGTACCATGCACATATGGAATTACTGCTCAATGGCTTTCATTTAAATGGTCACACTAAGGACTTCATCCACAGACTCGAAAGTTAGAACCATAAGTGTACACCATAATGTTAACAGCACCACAGCCCACAGGAAAGTACTGCTCAATAGCTTTCATTTGAATGGTAACACTTACATGTAGGACTTCATCTACAGACTTAATAGTTAGACCCACCTCATACAATGGGGCCAGAACTACAAGAAAGCTGTAAACTGATCGATAGCTTTCATTTGAATGATCACACTTTAGGATTTCATCTACAGACTCAAACGTTAGAACTCCCTTCTACATCGTACCAAATGCACCACAGGAACGTACTGTTCATGATCAATGGCTTTCATTTAAATGGTCACACCAAGGACTTCATCCACAGACTCAAAATTTAGAACCACCTTGTACACTGTAATAAACAGCACCAGGAAAGTACTGCTCAATAGCTTTCATTTGAATGGTTACACTAAGGACTTCATCTACAGACTTTAAAAGAGGTAGGCCCACCTTGTACAACTGGGGCCAGAACTACAAGAAAGCTGTGCACTGATAAATAGCTTTCATTTGAATATCACTTTTTAGAATTTAATTCGACAGACCCAAAAGTTAGAAAGTAGGCAGTACTGCACAATATAGACGGGGCTCAAACACCATGCAATTACTCACAGTGACCCTCATACTTTGTGGAATCAAGTTATTAGTGGTTATTGGATTTTAGGGTTATGGGTTTTCTGACTACCACACATATTTCTTTTAAAAATATCAGTTCTGAGAATATCTGGCAGTACATTTTTTAAATATTCCAGTCACTTGCCTGCTTGTCAATGCATGAGTTTTGTACATTAATTACTCTTGAGAATTAAGTGGATATTCCTTTTTTTTCCCTCCACTCCCCCAGCCATACCCTCCCCCCCCCCCCCCCCCCCCCCCCGCCATCCCCACCCTCCCCCGCCATTAACCATGATCCACCGCAGCTCCAAGTTCACACGTTTGCTGCAGCGGAATACATACTGAATTACATTTACCTGCAGGGAAGTTCCTTTTTCAATGAAAATGCTCGATGTTTGAATTAAAGTCGTTCTTTTTTAACCTCCTCGATCCTATCGAAAGCTAATTTTACCTCGAAAGCGAAACGCCGAAACATAATTTGAACCGCCATGCCTTTTTCAAGAAGGGACCGATTATATTTAAGCTTTTAAAAACAAAAACATTCGCTTGAGACTATTTAAGTTTTCTCGCAGCGTTTCATTAGGCTGTAACGTTAATTTAATCCCTGAAGACTCGTAAATTCATATTTAACGATTCAAATCGCTTATCAAGTTGTTAACAAATATAGGCTACCTGTGAATTCACGGCCTACCTTTGTGTAATTTTAATACCGTCCAATTCAGAAAGCTGAATTCGCCATTGTTGGAGCTGAACCTCTTGATTGTCTCCAGCAGCTTGAGCAAATTGTTGTCGACGACATATCGGACAACAGTAAAGAGGCATTTGCTGCAAAAATTTCTCCCAAAAAGCAAATAAAACAAGAAAAACTCGGGAACATTTTCAAACAGACGTAAACAACCTCGTGCTTCCCACATCTGCATTCAAAGTCACGCGCGCTGTTCCGAGTGGACACATGCTACGCGACAGCCAATCAAAAACATGCATGCCATTTTGGCGGGAAAACTGCCGCAGATGTATCTGATATTCCTTGCTCCCCGCTCCCCGTTGGAAACGTCCGTTTTCCGCGGGGAGCAAGGAAATTGGATACGTCTGTGCGCAGGCTAGGGAGACAGAAGCAAATCAAAATTTTGTATTTCAGAGGCATTTCGAAAAAAATTGGTTTCAATTCATTGGTGATAACTTTGTGATTCGATCTGAAATTTGGCAAGGGAAGGTAGCTCGTTTTGCCAGAGTTGTCCAAAGTCGATTTCAGTTCTCGTTCCCGTGGGAGCGGATTTTTCTAAAATAGTACTTTATGGGCCTCTTACAAATTCCATTTTTTTGTTTCTGCATACTAATTGGTTTAATAAATTTCTACAGACAAGATGCCCGAAATAAAGAAAAAAGACTACCTTCGACTGGAAAACATGTGTATGTTGCTTACATTTTAATAGAGAGCGCGTCTAGAAGGAGTATGCCAAAAACGGATGGGATTGTAGGCGGATTAGATGTGGTTAACCCTTATAGTCTTGGATCTAAATGTCTTAATAATCTTGGCAAAGAATAACAAGAGAAGGACAAAGAAATATCATTCCACTAAGTTCTGTCAGGCGTTCTTTATTTTCAGTATTAAAGCTTAAAATCTATCTTTCATACGGAAATTAATGCAAAAAGGACGAATTTCTCATTCGCATTTGCTAAAATGAAACGGCAGTCAACTTAACAAAGAAAATATTTCCTCGATTTAAAGAATAAAAAGTTGGTATTTCAAATACATGCAGCAAGCACGAAAATTCTTGTCACTAGCGTGCAGAGCAGACGTATTTTGGGGGCGAACGAGCAACACCCTTGGAAGAGTCAGAAGAATCGACCAAGGGTGTGGAAGTGAGGATGAGAGGCGAAGGAACCCTCGTTCACTCCTCCAACAAAAACATTCATCACTCGCCCTCCAAAAAACGGCTGCACTGCAGAATACTTTTCCATCCTTGACACGCAAGCAAACAAACTTGTCAAGACGTCCAGCAGTGAAACCTGTCAAGAGAACATACTCGTGTGCAAAATGTTATAATTTTTACTTTTTCCTATCACGGTGCGCAAGCTTTAACCACCAACGCTGACATCCTTTGGCTTAGTCATGCAATCTTTCCCAAAGCGTGCACAAAGAAAGGAGTGCGTGACGAGGCCAATAACGTTTGCGCATAGTAGAAGGATACGCAAGCTTTTGGGACTTCCAAATTCGTGCTAAAACTGGATGGCAGCTAGTCTCCTACGCAGCCGTTATTAGGGCTCGTCACGCAACGCTTCTCCCCCTTAGTGGGGGAGGAGCATAACGGCTGCGTAGGAGACTAGATGGCAGCCGTCCTCTTATAGAAATTTTCGCGTTAAAAATGACAGCTATCGCGAAACTCTCAACGGAAATTCAAAGATCTCTCAAACACTAGTCTCCTGCGAAAACCGTTATTTTGGTTGCCTAGGAGATTAGTCAAACGCGAACCACCACTGGATCTCTAAACTCAGTATAAGTATGATCGCAGGAATGTGTTTTGTATTTCGCTCGAAGCCTTCAATTTGGTTCCTACTGTTCCGCTACTCAGTGATAACAAAGTCTGATAAATATTCATTTATTATTTAGCCTTCTTCTTGTCTGTTAAACCAGCGCCGGCGTTGAATTTAAAGAAGATGATATCTCCGTCGTGAACTACATAGTTCTTGCCTTCTTGTCTGTATTTCCCTGCAGCCTGTGAACAATTAACGGTATGGTAAAGTTATTAGATGATTCTCGTCAGAAAGAACAGAGGATTAACCCTTTCACTCCCAAAGTCAATTATGGAGACATGTAGTGTAGTTCTAACTTTTGAGTCTGTAGACGAAATCCTATGGTGTGACCATTCAAATGAAACCTCTTCAGCAGTACTTTTGCATGGTACCATTTGATTTTCAATATTTTACAAACTGAAATTTAGGATTTTTCTTAAATTTTGATGTTTGGCACTCTTGGGAGTTAAAGCGATAATTCTCCTGAGACCTGCTCAAAACTTTGACACTTTTTCTTATGTTTCATTTAACCAATCACTTTCATACCAGGCCTCTATAAAAATCTATACTTTAATTTAAACTAGCCTGTTCCACGCGTTAAGATTGTGGGGAGAAAGAGCTAAAAAGCGGCGCGCGAACGAGCGAGGGAAACGCGCCTATTCCCCTGTCAGTGACACACGCAATATTTTTTCTTCACGAGCCGCCTATCATTCGCTCCTTACTACTTCTTCTGTTTTGTTGTGCAGTTTTTTTTATCCAGTTCAGTTGTATATTGGTCTCTCGTGCAGTCGTTATTTGTCTCGTCACGCAACGCTCCTCCCTACTTACGGCTGCTCAAACCTGGACCACATTCCTTGCCCGATTCAAGCCAATCACAGTTGCAGTGCCATTTTCAGAACTTTCTCGCGCCAAATTCTCTCATAGCCTGCGTTTTATCGTTGACTCAGCTGGATGTTTTCGCAATAAGAACACAAATTAAAAGTGAAATAAAGGGTGTTGACAGGCCTAGCACAAATCCTACTAGCGCGTGGTGTGGTTGTCCACTCGGATTCTTTTTGGCTGGTTTGACTGCAGTGTACAAAAACAACTACTTGCATCCGTAGGAATTACAAAACAGCTATCATGCTGGAGATTCAAATATTGAAAGCTGGATGCAATGACGCCATACGTCTGACATTGGAGGTACCGCCTAGCTCCGAGAAACCCCGGCGAGAAACACGTCAACTTAAACGCAGAATAAACTCTGAGGAGCTATAAAAAACAATTGCAAGATGCCCCTATTCCAAAATAGACCGTGGCTATCGCATAAGGCTTGGATCTTAGACTCGTTTAGCCGTGATGAAGAAACACTATCTCGCAAGTTTTGCTAACGGCAGACTTGTGCTGAGAAATGAACTGATCCTAAGCGACGACTAATTCCTACGTAAGCGGCTACTACTGATCTTGCAACTCTTTCAAATTGAGCCAAAAAAAACTCCATTGATATGCCAAGAGCTAGCAAACAAACGACCAACCTCGTTCCCAGGGTTTTCTCCTTCCCGTCACCGACGGGAAGGAGAAGACCCTGGGAACGAGGTTGAAAAACGACGGCATAACTAAATGTTCTAAACGGCTCTGGAAAGCGTAAATTCCTCCTGTCAGTATCACAGCTAGAGATTTTTTCCTAAGATCAAAGAAACGACAACATTTAGAACAACAGGCCTGTTATATCTTCATTTCGATCTAAAAGGAAAACTCTCTCAGGCACGTACTTGGGGTAGACTTATTCTAAAGCTGGGCTAAAATGCTTTTAGCGACGAGCAGGAATTGTGCTAGGCCTGTCACCTTTTATA